>OU898276.1:44798220-45078094 GCA_918026665.1 Diabrotica balteata | reverse complement strand
AGTTCTATCAATACAATTAACCAGCTTTACACAACACATGCAATTGCTCTCCTAATTAAAAAGGAACTAGCCACTATATATAACAGCAAGCATACGCTACAAGTTCTATGGGTTCCCTTACACATTAGATTTCAAGGGAACGAAGAAGCGGACCGCATTGCCCAACAAGCAACAAGCATGAAGGTTAAAAATTTGTGGCAAAACCAGTGGAGCAGTTCAACTTGAAAACTTCGCGAAGTGAAAACATATGTAAAACCGTGAAAATATCAAATTTCCAACAGGGCTCATCAAGTAGTTCTTACTCGATTTCGTCTAGGACATAGCCGACTTACCTACGGACATATAATTGACCACATTAATCCTTTTATCTGACAATTGTAATGTTCCACACAGTATTGAGCATGTCCTTGTAGAGAGTCCAAGATACCAGTTGCAAAGACAGAAAAACCGTATCATCGGATCAACAAGTGAAATATTAGGAGAAAAATGTAAGATTAAACAATTAACTTTAAAAATTAAGGCAAATATCGAGCACAAGTTTAATCAAATCTTGCCCAAGTACTTTCGCTTAATAGAGCATCTTCAGGGGCATCTGAAATAAGCAAAAAAAATATTTTTTAGATGAAGGAAATTAATTAACTTCGACAAAAACTTGAAGTTAATGGATGATAAAAGTTTTTTGTGATTAACGTTTTAGACTTACTTTATCAAATATGGGCTATCCAGCAAGCTGTAGAATGTGATAAACATGAATGTTTAACATAAAATTGTACAAGACACTACACTAAAACATGGATAAACAGTTTAAAATTAATTAAAATAGTTCTACACTCTACATTATTTATCGGTAACAGGAGAGAGAATGGTGTTTAACGGAAATGCTAAGGTGACATGTGAGATATGATAGCTTTGATGGGCAGTCACAGTCATGGATATGTGATCTGCACATATTAAAATTCTGTGTAAGTAAACTGACATTGATTAAAGGTCCAACTAAAACTACTATAGAAAATCAGCTTATGAAATATGACATATAGAATATTTGATTTAACTAGATTACATAATCCAGATCTCACACTCACACCCGTCTGTAATAATAAGGTTGTAAGTTTGAGTAGGTGGTTGTCTACAATAAAATGGTCTACCAGGCACTGTCAATACTGTAAAAAAGAGAAGAAAACTGAGTATTAAATTTAAAAAATAAAAATTAAAACAAAATTAAAAGCAGTGTATAAATGAGGTATAATTCAAGTAGTTCAGTTAAACCCCCAGCCAATGGGAGAACTGTAAAACTAATATGTAATAGCGTTACTAAAGACCAACTGACCAACAGTGGTAGATGTTGAAATATACAACTGTGGAATTGGTATATCTAGATTACGCAGAGGTATGAAGAGTGAAATTAACTCAAACTGTTGATCAGTTGAACCTGAGCAAGCTAGTTGTGTAAATTGTTAAAGAATACAATAGTAATGTTGATTAAAGCATGAAATTAATAAATTACTAATGGATATACTCAGTGCAGGAAGTCTAAAGAGCCGAGCTAGGTCCACTACGAGGTGAAGCTGCAATAAAGTTTTTAAAAATAGGTTTACATTTAGTACAATTTTTGTATTGTACAAATTCTCAAACTGGAAAACAGGAAACCATTTCCTTACTCAGGAACGATGATCAAAGCAGGTTTGGTGGACTAACAAAGCGGACGACGGGGACATCCTATACAATACTTTTCAAAAGTTTCCGGTATATATACAAATATTCTAATGACTACTCTGTCTAGATGTTTTTGCGGACTAAGAGTTAAACCAGATCAACCGAAAGATGTAGAATGTTGGGGCAATTTTGAATCAAAAAGTTGATTCAATTGTTTTTTTTTTGATGTCTTAAGACCAGTCAAAGTGATGATACTCTTTGTAATAGCAGTTTTGACAGAGTAGTCATATCATATAAACTGCTATTGCAAAGAGTATCATCACTTTGACTGGTCATAAGACATCACAAAAAAAAACAATTGAATCAACTTTTTGATTCAAAATTGCCGCAACATTCTACATCTTTCGGTTGATCTGGTTTTACTCTTAGTCCGCAAAAACATCTACCTAGTTTCAAATCTTTTCTCCGACTCCTATCTGCGTTACATTCTATAAATTCGACGCCACAAATCATTTCCCTTTCTCCTCTTGCAGCTTGTTTTGCCTACCAACTTAAAACAAACAATATCCCCCTTGATATTCGTTCTTAATAAACTCGAAACGAACAAAACAACTGTTTTTTCAACCGGAATATTAGGGGACTCATGTATATTTACTTTTAAATTAAGTAAAAGTAACACGTAGTTATTGATTATTCTAGCGACCCTAATTTTAACCTGACAATGTAACAAAGACAAAAAAATATTTCAAGCGTTGTTAAGCATTTAAGGATCTCTTTGTATAAACAACTAGGGCGTACTACAAAAATTTAAACAGAAAGAATATATGCACTTTCTCTTCGGTTGCACATTCGCGCTCCATACTTCTAGTATTAGCTAACCAAGTTGGTTTATTAAGGCGTTTCCTCCATATTTTATGTTGTCTGTCACAATGCCGGTCTCTTCGAGGCTTTTTTTGATTTTTTCTTTTTTTTATTATTTCTTCAATTTCTTCTATTATTATTTGAGGTTTAGGAACATAATAATTTTCTTTATTAGTCACTCCGTCATTTAGCATCTCTTCGAAAAATTCTTTCCATCTTTGACATATTTGGTCTTCGTCCACTATCAGGTTTCCTTGCTTGTCTTTAACATTCATCGTTCTTTCTTGATACCGAGTTTTTATGTATTTTACCTCTTTGTAAAAATTTTTTATTTCATTTTTCCTGTAATTTTCTTCAATGCGCTTTATTTTATCATCCATATACTTTCGTTTCCGCTCCCTTAGGATTATCTTTACTTTTTTTTCGTTGTTCGGCATACCTTTCTAGGTCGTCTTGTTTTTGCGATCGTTAACTTTTTAATCTCAAATATAATCTTTTTTTTTAACTCTGTTCTACATTCGTCATCAAAGCGGTGGTTTTATCTAAATATTTTTGTTCTTGGTATGTTCTTCGACGTTGCTTCCTTTATAGCGTTTGTCATTTCAAGAAATTTTGTTGTATCTTACTCAGAGTAGTACTATCTTGTTTTGGATAGGTTTTTTGTATATCCTTTTGATAATCGTGCACTTCTTCAAATTTTCGCAGTTTTTCAAAATGAAATTTACATTGCACTTTCTTTTTCCATTTATGCTTTTTAATTATTGCTTCTCCCATATTAATTCTAACCAAAAAATGATCTGAGTCTACGTCAGCCCCTCTGCATGTTTGCACATTTCTTAATAAATTGGCGAACTTCTCTTGTATTAAGGGTACATGTTTATATGTCGCTAATAACCTTAGATGTTGATTCGACAATGTTTGTAAATAAAAAAAAGTTTTTTGATATCAAACCTGTTTTACTTTACTTTAATATTAAAAATATTCATACATTAGAGTTAAGTTACGTGAAAAATAAAGTAAATAGATATTTATACAAGTTAATATACGTAGATCAAAATACAAAGTAGTGATTTTCGTGTAATGTCTATTTATATGTTAAACATCATCATACTTTATTAGATCAACTTTTTTGCCAGTCAACTAATTATTCCACTCTGCTTCTAAAGAAATTCAATTAAAAAACCTTCTTCACGGCGGCAATAAATCATATTAGATTGATATATGGAATCAAAAACATATTATTTATGTAAAACACCACGGAAGGCGATATATTAATCAAGTTGCATCCGCTGTCATATTGAAGATGCAAACTCTCGCAAACGCATTAGAAGATCGTGGGCAATTAGAAAGTTAAGTTGAGAAGAAGTGTTTATTAAAATGTTTTATCGCCCTTGTTTGTGGAAAATTAACGAGCCGTTGGTAATATACTTGTAATACTTACACAGAGGTAAATTTGATCGATAGTGAAATCACAGTGAGGTATACAGTCAGTTTCATATTAGACCAGGCGGTATCTGTTTTTGGTTGAACAAATCGTATATGATCCTTTTTTTTTACTTTAATTGATTCGAAAAAATTATTAAATTAAATTAAATTAAATTAGTTAAATTTTTTATTAAACAATTTCTGAAAAAGAAATAGAAAATTCAGTTTTTTTTTCTCCTTTTCGTTGGTGCCTATGCCTTTTTGAGAAATGTTGTGACAGCCAAAAAAGTTTTGCAATTAAATTTCCTTCAGGATATAATTAATTTTAAATTGAAAAAATAATTATTATTTTCACCAAATTACCAAAAACCTTTAAAAATAGTTAAAAATCAATGTTTTTTCAATAATCGTTTTTTAGGTATGTATTTAAAAGCCAGATAGTGAAACAATCTAGGGGGCTAAAAGGGGGGACTAAACAATTACTAGGCTTTTGTGGATAGGGTAAGCAAATAAATTGAAACGTTCGGGAACGCTACTCGTGTTTTGGTTGAGAGCTAGTTGTGATAAGGATTCTTATTGAGGGTAGATTAACTACGAAAAAAGAAATAAAAAACCAGAGACGTCCTGGGAACACTACCTAAGAAGATTCTTAAACTATTTAAAATTAACACCGTTTAAAAAAATCCTCTTGCTGGTTAGAAAAAACAGGCTTTTCTTTTCTAAAAAATTGTAAGGGTAAAAATCTTTAAAAAAAAATAATTTTAAACTCCTAGTTTAAAAAGAAACAATACATATTGATTTCTATTCACATAAACAGTTATTATAAAAAAACATCCAAATTTTTCAACAAACCTTACATTTAGTTTAACCTTTTAACAAAACAGAATTTAAAATTTTGGTTACGTACCAAATTAATGAAGAAAAGGATAATACTGGCCCTTCCTATGTCGAAATGAAATATCAAACTTATCTGAAATATTTTATAATTATCAAGTTAACTTTAATTAAAAAAAAACGAAAATATGACATTAGCTCTTTCATAAAACTTATATTTATTTATAATTTTTTAATTTGTCATGACAGCAAATCTTAGTATAATAACGAAGAATGTTTATTTTATTTAGAAAAAATTAACAAAAACCACTTTGTTTCACTGGCTGATTATTTCTTTTTACAGTATTAAGAAAGTTGGCAATAGAACTGGATAAAAAAAATCACTGTCCCACACAAACTTCAAACAATCTGGATTCGACCCATATGAGACGAAATGGAAACTGGACAAATCTGTGGGGAGGTCAAACATCAAATTGGACTGCACTTTATCGTGATGATAACAATATGCATTCTTTAAAACTCAGCTGCTTAATTTTCACTTAAAATCATGTAGATCTCACTTAGCTCCCAGACATGCTGTTTATCAAATCCCGCCACACGGAATACAGCAACAAATTGGTGATTATCTCTCTTCAAAAAGAATGCCATATAGCAATTGAGCTAAATCACCTTTTTCTTTGCCGGCTGAATTTTGCACTCTTTGCCTTCTTCGGCGGCCCTTCGCCGCGTTTGCGCAACTGTTTCGACTGTTCTTTGGTTTCCGGTGTGTAATAATGCATATAGGTTTCATCAACGGTGATAAATCGGCGTAAAAAATTCTTTCGATTGCGCCGTATCATCACCAAAAAGCGTTTCCGAATTTTTCACACGCTTCTGCATTTGATCGATTGTCAGCAAACATGGCACCAATTGGATAGCTTTTTCATGTCCAAATGATGGTGAGTGATGTTATGTACGCATTCGCAGAAAATGTTTTAGAACCTTTATTTACTCGCGGAGCTTAATTTGACGATCTGCCATAATCATGTCATGGACTTTGTTGATCATTGCTTGTGAATTTAGGGTATTGTTTGCTAGCCATTTCGTTATAGTAGCTAGGCTAGCCATATATATATATTATATATATATATATATATATATATATATATATATATATAAATATATATATATATATATTATATATATATATGGCTTAGCCTAGCTACTATAACGAAATGGCTAGCAAACAATATGTATATATATATATATGTATATATATATATATATATATATATATATATATATATATATATATATGTATATATATATATATATATATATATATATAATATATATATATACAAACAAGATAGTTTATTAGGGTTGCAGTCAGATATTGGCCGGGATGTTAAAAAAATACTCTTTTGACTTTTTGTCGAGCTTTCGGAATGGTTTTATTCCTTTTTCAAGACACTGTAAAAGACAATTATGTAAATATTTAAAAATATCACATTCTTCAGTGTAACTTACTAGTCGTTGAGATTATTTTGTAAGCATTGACACTCAACATTTATACCACACATTAAAATATACAATTATGGACATAATACATCATAAAATTTTTAAAATTTGTTGTAAAAATAGTAAAACTTGATAGATGCATGTTTTACTGGTGTATATTAACTCATACAGAGAATGGAAAGAAAAAACAGTGTAATTAATATGTAATTAGGTGTAATTGATGTTATCTTTCTTTACAAGAAATACTAGAGGCCCTTTTTAGGTGACTATACTTTTTAAACCTGTCTTAATGGTATGCAACATATTATACCGAGGTGTAATTTTTGTACAGGTAAATATTTATTTTATTTTTGGTGTTTTTCTAGTAAATAACAATAAATGTTACTTAATTTGTCTATGTCGGACTTTTTGTTGATGCAAGATGTGCTAGATTTTATGAAACACATTTCCAAAAAAACACGTTTTGAATGGTTCTTTTCTTTTGCCAAAATACAGGAATCATCGAAATTGAATTCATGTTTTAGAGTTAGTGCATGTTCTGTCAATGCACATGCATTGATTTTTTTGGTTTTTATATCACTGCGATGTGATATCACCCTGCTGTGAAAGTTACGAGATGATTCTCCTATGTAAATTTTATTACAGTTACTACACGGTATAGAATAAACAACATTCGATGACTCCTGTATTGTGAAAGGATCTTTTGTTTTTGTGTAAAGCTTCGATACTGTTTTCACATTTTTGGTTGTAATTTTTAAGCCACTAACATTTTTAAAGATGTTCATTAGCTTAGGTGTCAAAAATGGAATGTAGGGTAGGCAACCATAAGTTATTTTAGATGGTAATATTGATGCGTTATGTGTCAATGTCAATTGTCGGATCTCATTGTTATAAAAATTTTGGTTGACAGAAACTTGTGAAGGAAAAGGAGAACCGAAAATGAGTTTATTTAACAGCCCTATGGGATAAGAATTCTCTTGTAGTATGGATCTCAACTTTTTTAGTCCCTTGTCTCTGAATTCTATGTGTGACAAATTGATAACCCTAGTTTTTAAAGCCAAAACCAAATTTGTTTTCATCTTAGATGGATGTTGAGAATAAAAGTTTATGAAACGGTTACTGAAACAAGGTTTACGATACCACTCCGTCTTAGCATGCCATCATTGCCACGATGGATTAGCATGTCTAAAAAAGGAATCATATTATCAGCCTCTCTCTCAACCGTAAACTTTAGGTGTTCACATTGGGCATTAAAAGTGTTTAAAACATCAGTTACCTTGTTTTCAGGGACCGATAGAATCAAATCATCTACATAACGTTTAATAAATGGTATGTGAAAAGGTATGTTTTCTTTACACGTTGTTATAAGTTCATCCAAAACAAAATTACATAGTATGGGGGATATTTTACTGCCCATTGGAGTGCCAAAAATTTGTTTAAAAAAATTACCATTGAATAAAAAGATGTTTGAAACAAATATAAATGTTAACATTCTTATGAAATCATCTAAACTGATCTTAGTATGTGGAGAGATGTTGTTCCAGTTATTTTTGATGCTGTTAAGAATAGCATCTAGTGGTAAGTTTGTAAACAGTGACACAACATCTAAACTAATCAATATATAATTATTTGGAACTTTAACATTGTTAATGAAGTTACTAAATGAAAAAGAATCTCTAATATAGAATTCATTGGATTCGTTGTAGGAAATTGTGAGATTGTATATATATATATATATATATTATATATATATATATATTATATATATATATATATATATATATATATATATATATATATATACCTAGTTATAATATGATTCTGTAACGTAAAACACTAAAATAAGGAACGCATGAACGAACTATTAAACCTCCTTTTGAATGATTTTCTTGCTTTACATTTGAATACCTTTTAATTATAACCTTTCATTTTTTTTATCTCAAGACAATAATTACGATTGTGAAGATTGGACAGGTTTGGGGAATTTAAAGGTCTTATTTAAAGTAACCTCCAAACAGGCAGTTGATATCTGAAATTATGGTTACCTGTGACTTTCCTGCATGATTCTGAAGTATTTAAACTTAGATTATAAAGACGAAAATGTTGTTCCGTCCCTATACGGAGAACCCCATTATCTTATTAATAATAAAAGTGTAGCGCTGCATACCAATCGGTATAATTGCTTATTATAATGGTATAGAATATGCTCCATCTCGAATAACTCTTCCATCCCATTAGCATATCTAAGTATTAATAAAATTTATTGCCTATTTAGTCTCCGAATAGATATACAAGGTGTACCAATCAAGAAGCCACTTAACTCCCTTTTTATCTGGCATAATATTTGGAAGTTATTTTAATTAAGATTAATGCAAAATAATTTTATAATGAACGAAGATCTCGTAAAGGTATTTATTAAAACTATATTTATACATTAAAATTTAATCAGAAAAATTCTTCTTGATCAAGAATACCTAGAATGGTATCGACAACATTTTTGAGGTGTGTTTCCGTTGATACTTTATTTGACGAACTAATTTTGGTTCTTAATTTGACTCGTCTCGAAAAAGCAATAAAAACCTGTGGTTATTCTTCATCATTGCAGCATATTCTATCATGTCCAATCATGGCAGCACATTTTCATTATATATGATTCGGAAAACCAGAAAAAATTCATGATGATATCCGGACATAGTAAATTAAATTACTCAGAAGTAAACTTAGAACACTGACACACTATGTGACGCGAAGGCACTGTGGCGTTTCTAGTTTATAGAGGTGAGTAACACCAGAAAGATAGACACAAAATAACAAAAAAGAACGGGGAAGAGAAATAATTCTCCAAAAAAAAAACGCCACTATTATAGTGTTAAATATCCCAAAATCCAAATAAAAAAAAATAGAAATAGGATGTTCATAAAATAAGAAGAAAGACTATATTGTTGTAGTATGCAAAAATAGAAATTTTAAATTATAATATTTTAAATCAATGACCTTTTTATAACTCGATTTGTCTCAGGTGGTCCTTTCGTGGCTGAGTGTATTTTTGTACAGGATTAGTAAAAACGCACCAAAATATCAAAAATATATATCAACATAAGATACCTGCTATATCAAAACATACAATTTTCAATACCATAAATGTTTTACTTTTACAACACGCAGATCAGCTGTTCCTAACGTGCTCTCAAGTTCAAGGTATTATTAAGAAAACTGTTTCTACTAGCGATGGTGGTTTTGGACAAAACACTTTGCTTGCGATTATACCTGGAGGTTATCATCATCATCATCACTGGCTCGACAACTCTTTTTGGGTCTTGGCCTGTTCAAGGATTCTTCTCCATTCTGACCTGTTTCGTGCTTTTTTTTCCCAGTTTTTAATTTTTAATGTTGTTATATCATTTTCTATTTGTTCTACGTATCTCAGCTTCGGTCTTCCTCTTGTTCTTTTTCCTACTGGCACTTGTTTGAATATTTTGTTTGGTATTTCGCCTTCTACCATTCTTTCCACATGTCCAATCCAACGTAGCCTTCCTATTTTAATGAATGTTATGATATCCGGATCCTGGTATATGTTGTATAGTTCAAAGTTATACCTTCTCCGCCAAATCCCGTTTTCTTTTGTGCCCTTATATATGTGTCGCAAGATTTTTCTTGCAAAGGTGGCTAATAACGTTTCCTCCCTTTTAGAGAGTGTCCAGGTTTCTGAACCGTATGTGAGTACCGGTCTTATTAAGGTTTTGTATATTTTGCATTTTGTTTTTCTGGAGACGTTATCTGATCTTAGTTGCCTAATTGCCCCTGGAGGTTATAACCGGCCAAAAAAACCGGTTTTTTTAATCCAACAGGTTACAAATTTACATTTACAATGCACTTTAGTTTGCTTCTATATTTATAAAATAAAATAAAATTTGAATTATGGTTTTGTTTGGAATAATTACTTGAGAATAATAATTCATTGGATTCAAAATAGTACCCAAACTAATCCTAATCACCGTTAAAAACCTAATAACCGGTTTTCACTTTAAAAATAAAAAAACCGGTTATAACCGGGATAAAAAAACAACCGATTAAAAACATTGTTATTGCAAAGTAAAAAAAACCGGTTTTCGATTTTAAACCGGTAGATTTTTCCCATGCCTAGTTTCTACTCAATCGTCGATAAAATATTTTTAATCTACTCTAAACTCACTGTGAATGTCATTTGAAAGATAAATATTAACTTAATTTTAATTAACAATATACTTTAAATTTTCAAACCTAAAAACCTAAAACGTTACTTCTTAGGCTTTAACTCTTCCTGGTTCAGATACTCACCTCCTAAGTCGATCTCTGTCCAAAGAAATTATTTCTTATCGAAAATACAATTGACAATCTGCTGCTTCTTTTAACTATTCAAATCTGATGTTCTCTCAAGAAAGACGTAGACAGCATATCCTCAAATAGTTTGTATTAAAAAAAAACTTACAATTGTGAGAATTGCTTGCTTACGCTGCTTGGCTGCTACTACAAAACATAAAAAACTTTTTTTTTACTTACTCAGTTTTGATGAAGAAACCAAAAACACTTTTTATCTTTCAAATCTTGTGCTGAACTCCATATACTGTAATTTTTTTTACAAATCCAAACCTCGGTTTCTTTCCTCATCATTTTGTCCAAGCTCTTCCTTGACCAATTACAACAATCCAAGAAAACACGTATCTTAACCCCTCATTCCTTTCACCAATCCTATTTTTCTGGCTCCACATTTTGTCCTATTATACAAATAAAATATCTAACGGTTTCTTGTTGACACAACATTTATGTCATGTATGCCCATTTGAAATAACCAAAAACGAAATCTATTGTTTCTGCTGTCTAGAAAACAGTTTACCCAACTTATTATTCTACACAATTTTTGCAAATATTTCTTACTAGTACACTAATCTTTTCTACTGATCAACACATACAACTATTCACAAATAAAGTTTAATATTAGAAAAATCGCCGAAACCGCATTTTTATTTTCAAAGTCCATTGTTTCGTAAAATGTTTATACCTCTACTTGTCTTTTCAAATCTATTGAAGATTAACAGTTCTTGAAGTCATTTTAAAATAGAGACTAAACATGAAACTAAACAATGTCAAATAATGATAATGTAAAAATAAATTAAATAATAAACGCTATATTGTAATTAAATTCAATCCCTTATAAATCGGTAATTAGATTTCTTAACATGAACACACCAGAGCGCGAACTAGTCGTAACCATAAAACACAGACCATAAGTCACAAACTGGAATACCTGAGCCATATAAGCCATATAATGCACAATGAACAATGATATGACCTACTGCGGACCATACTTCAAGGTAAAGTGCATGGGAAAAGAGGTCCAGGACGGAGAAGAATATCCTGGCTGCATAACCTGCGAAAATGGTTTAACTTAACCACTACCGGACTTTTCAGGCAGCAGTCAACAAAGTCAGAATAGAAATGTTAGTGTCCAACATCCGTAACGGATAGGCACCATAAGAGTTTACACACCACTTGACCGGGATTTCTTAGAATGGATTAATAAAAAGTACTTACAATTTGTTGATGTGGTTTTTAAACAAATATGTCAATTAGTTTGAAAGTTTTTACTTCACTGTAAAGTTAATCAATAAAAATGTATCAGTCGATATAAGGTTGAATGTTCGAATAATTAAACTTTGATAGTATACAAGGCAACTATCGAACACAGTGATTAATTAAATCTTGCCCAAGTACTTTCGATCAATAGATCATCTTCAGGGGCATCTGAAATAAGCCAAGAAACATTTTTTATAAAGAAGGAAAATTAATTCACTTGGATAAAAAACTCCAAGTTTAGGGTTGAAAAAAGTTTTTATGTGATAAACGTTTATAGACTTACTTCGTCAAATGTGGCCTATCCGACATGAGTAGAATGTCATACATGTAAATTTGGACATAACAATACAATACACAAAGACAAACAAACACTTTAAAATTTTTAAAAAGGAGAAGCTACATGTTATATAGAAGCCAGAGACAGAATGGGTTCCCGGTCTTGCGGAAATATTGAGATGACATGTGATAAATGACAGCTTGTAAAGGGCAGTTATATGCATCTGCACCTTTCAAAATTCTATGAAACTAAGTATTGACCAAAGGTCCAACTGACACCACTATAGGAAATCAACTGATGAAATCAACAATCTACATAAAAATATTAGTATATTTTTATGTAGATTGAATAATCCAAATCTCACACTCAAACCTGTCTATAATAATTAGGATGTTAGTTTGAGAGCGATTGAAGTTGACATAAAGTATGAATGTAAGAAAAGACTAAACAATATATTAGACAGTGGATGGTTGACTACAATAAAATGGTCTACCAAGCGCCTCAGTACTGTAAAAAAGGAAAAATGTGAATATGCAGTTAAATTACTAAAAGTTAAAATCAAAATTGAAAGCAAAATATATAAATGTGTTATAATCCAAGTAGTTCAGTTGAATCCACAGTCAATGGAAGAACTTTAAAATTAATATTGAAATGCTCAGTGCATGAAGTCTAAACAGTCGAGCTGGGTCTTCTACGAGGTAAAGCTGTAATAAAGTTTTTAAATATAGGATTAAATTTAGTACAATTTAAATTAATTTGAGTATTAAGACAGTGAGAGTTTTCATTTGTTTCCCTTGTAATCTCCAAATCTTCCAATAAATCCAACTCAAGATAGTTTTTCTTTCTACTAATGTCATGAAAGATAGATAAACCAGAATTAATGTTAAAATTATGGTTGCTGGATACTAAGTGTTGACCAAAACTTGAAGAATTTGGTCTTTTCAAATGTTCAGAGACTCTAGTGGATAACTTTCTGATGGTTCTACCTACATAAGAGGCATCACAATCATCACATTTTAATTTGTAAATACCACTTTTATCAAGTGTAATCATCCTATCTTTGATATTGATTAAGAAGGAACCTAAAGTGTTATGTGATTTAAAGGAAATTTTGATGTTATCAATTGTAGAAGTAAAAAGTTTAGATATTTTATTGGAAATGCTACTAATATAGTGAAGGAGAAATATCTGATATTATCTGAAGCATTAGGTTGAAAAAACTGTAATGAATATGCAAGCTTTTCTGCAATTTTTAGTTTAGCTCTAAAAGCTTGCATATTCGTCACAGTTTTTTAACCTAATGCTTCAGATAACATCAGATATTTCTCCTTCACTTATATTAGTAGCATTTCCAATAAAATATCTAAACTTTTTACTTCTACAATTGATAACATCAAAATTTCCTTTAAATCACATAACACTTTAGGTTCCTTCTTAATCATACCAATAATCAATGACCCTGAAGATGATCTATTGATCGAAAGTACTTGGGCAAGATTTAATTAATCACTGTGTTCGATAGTTGCCTTGTTTACTATCATAGTTTAAAAATGTATCAATACTGATGTATGTGATGTATGTATGAACACTGAAAATTTTGATTTTGAAACTTTCACAAAATGTATTATAAAATCTTATCACTACAGCTGTAGTGATAAGATTTGGCAGAGTGCCTTTCTCAAGTGATCTATTTTTGGATGTGTTTACAATTTAAAGTCTTTAAAAAAAATAGGTTGAGGAGGGGAGAACTGTTTGTCTTTTGTTGGTCATTCAGAATTATATCTGCCTTTTTTTAATTTGTTAATTTTCATAGATTCTAACAAATATAGCATAATGCCTTTATTTTGAATGTGAAGAATTGTCATTAAAAGAATGATTATGATCTAGAAGGTGAAGTAACGGTCGAATTCATCTATTAATCAATAAATACTTTTCTGAAAATAAACCAAAAAGTGGTTTTAAACCAAGAAATTTAGCCGTATGTAAGGAAAACAATTCATTATATCGTATCCTAAGAACGATTTTTGAATGTCAAATGTAACGTAATTTAAATTAAAATTGGGGTTTATTCCCACAAAATGTAGTAGTTATTAATATATTGCCACAAAAAATAGTTTAAAGAAACCAGAAACCAAACAAAAAAAAACATTTTAAGAAACCAGCATGGGTTTAATCTTACTTAAAAATTTTTAGTAACTAAGTGATTAAATACGTTTTTATAACAAACTAGCACATTTTGTAAACTATATCACATTTGATGGAGGTCCTTTTATGATGGCCCGAAAATAACACCATATCAAAGGGCTCAGCAACTTAAATCGCAATAAAAAACCTGAAAATATATTTCCATGCATAAACAATACGTATAATAGTAGATATGTCAAAATGTGAGGAATAAAAAAAGAATAACATAAAATGGTTTGCATTTGGAACTTGTATAATATATTAGAGCACCCAGTACAATGAGTTCCTGTTAAGGCAAATCGAAAATCATTTAAAGGTGTATTAATAATCGATTCTGTGTTAAGCCGTTTATATATAAACTAAGTCATTAAATTTACTACTTGACCTAGGTTTCAGTGCTTAAAGGAACATTCAACCGAATCGAATCGATACTAATTGAAACCATTTAGTACCAACGTTTTTGTTCCGGAAGAAACTGTGAGGTAGTTAATATTATTCGATTATATATTACCTATATATCACCTATATATCACCGGTTTTGTTAAGTGTTACAATAGTACAACTATAGGTAGTTATTTTGTGCTTAAAATAAACTGTCACTAAACATTGGTGTAGTTTTAAAAGATATCGTATTTAATTATCTTATTTTGTTTGCAAATAGTACATTTGAAAATGCTCTATTATTCTTTTATAAGTTAATTAGATTCGTTGCTTTAACTTTCCGTGTCCGGATCACTTCTTTAGATTTGACACAGCTAATGTTTTCCAATTTGAATGACCCTATAATTAGCTGCCATTAGGTCAATATATATGTATGCTTTATCGACTACCAGAAAGCTTTCGACAGAATCAAGCACGATAAGCTTATGGATATACTAAAGGTAACTTGTCTGGATAACAAAGACCTTCGAGTAATCAAGAACATATACTACAACCAATCAGCAACCACTCGGTGTAAAAGACTAACTAACAGAGGAAGTTGCAATAAAAGAGGGGTACGACAGGGCTGCATGCTCTCTCCCCTATTATTTAAAGTCTATTCGGAACACGTCATGAGCCAGGCCTTAGGAGCATAATCGAAGAGGGTATTCTCATAAATGGTGAGCGCCTGAATAACATCAGATATCCAGACGACACCATCCTCTTTGCAGACAGTCTAGAAGGTTTACAGACACTAGTAACGCAGTTGTGGAGAATCAGTCAGGAGTACGGGGTTGATTTTAACATCAAAAAACCAAGTACATGGTCATCAGTAAGAAGCATATTCCACCCAGACAATTACTGGTAGATCAGCAACAAATACTCCAAGTGCCCGTTACTACTATTTAGGAACCACCATAAACGACCAATGGGACCACTCAGTTGAGATATAATAGAGAACTGAAAAAGCCAGGTCAGCGTTTCTCAGAATGAGCAAGATATTTAAGAGCCACGACATATCCTTAAAAACAACAATCCGTTTAGTGAGATGCTAGGTGTTTACAGTGCTGCTCTGTGGGGTTGAATCATGGACACTAACCGAGGCATCCATGGGAAAAATCGAGGCCTTTGAGATGTGGTGTTATAGACGGATACTGAGGATCTCCTGGCTGGACCGAGTAATAAATATTGAGGTTCTATGTCGGATGGATAAGACATGTGAAATTATATACACAGTAAAACAGCGCAAGCTAGAATATCTTGGACATATATTGCGAAACAAAGATTGCAACCCTAAATACACGCGGGGCAATGTTAGATTCATTTCTCCAAAAGGAAAAGAAGACAACTTTAAGTTTTTATGGAAGAAAACAATCTATGGGCAAACCTACTTAATGTCCCACCGACAAAAACAAGGTACCAGATCTGGTTGATTTTAGTGTCACTATGGACTTGCCAAAAAACCCCTTGGAGAATTGTTCTTATATTGGCCTGTTATCACTTTCCTGTTCTCATAGAAATTAATTCAGGAATCCTTGATAGAAAACCACTTTATACATTAGTAATACATCGCCAGTATAGAATTTTTGCTTAAAAAAAACTTCATTTAATTAGTGACATTCGTAGGAAGATATCATCAGTCAGCCAATCGCGTCCACTGCTGGACATAGGCCTCCCTCAGTTCTTTCCAGTGTTCTCTACACTGGGCCGCTTGTAGCCAGTTTCCCTCTACACGTTTTATATCATCGGTCCATCTAGTCGGTGGTCGTCCTCAACTTTTTTTATAGTTTCTGGGCCTCCATCCATCTAAGGCCTTTGAAATGTGGCTGCACAGACGTATACCAAAAATTCCATGGACGGCTATGCTGACAAATGTGGCAGTCCTTGAGAGAGCAAATGCTGCTCGCGAGCTGCTTGATAACATCAAATATAAAAGATGGCCTATTTTGGACACGTAGTAAGGGGAGACCGATATAATATTCTTTAACTTATTATGATGGGTAAAATCGAAGGACGCAGAGGAATTGGTAAAAAGCAGGCCTCATGGCTGAAGAATATTAGGGAATGGACAGGAATAAGGAAAGCTGAGCAACTCTTTAGAAAAGCTCGAGACAGAGACAGTTTCGCCATGTTAATCGCCAACGTCAAGGAGACTTGATGGGGCATGTTAAGAAGAAGAAGGACCTCCATTCCATAATACGTCTTGTCCACCGTCCATCTTGTGTTCGGCTAAGTGCCCTGCCCAGTTCCACTTAAGCGTCGTGGTTCTTTCGATGACGTCTTGAACTCCTGATCTTTGCCTGATTTGTTGATTTGTTATGTGGTCTCGAAGGCTCACGTTCAGCATTGCACGTTCCATGGCTCGTTGTGTAGCTCTGAGTTTATTCGCAGATTTTTGCGTAAGTGTTAAAATCTCTGCTTCATAAGTTTGTACAGGTAAAACACATTGGTTATAAACCGTTCGCTTGAGACACATGGGAATTGAACTTTTTAGAATATGACTTAATTTGCCAAATGCTGCTCATGTTAGGCCTATTCGCCTCTGTATTTCATGTGTTTGTTTGTCTCTGCTTATTTTGATTTCGTGCCCCAGATATTTGTAAGTGACTGTTTGTTGTATGGTATTATTGTCAATAGTTATATTTCCACTCTTTACGAGATTTGTTTTCTCAAAGTTTATCTTTAATCCTGCTCTTTCAGACAGACTTTTAAGCGAATGCATCATAGAAACTGTATCATGTAAGTTATCTGCGATTAATACATCATCTGCAAATCTTAGGTGATTTAATCTTTCTCCATCTATATTGATGCCCATATCTTGCCATTGAGTGCTCTTAAATATTGACTCTAGAGCTGCCGTGAACAATTTTGGTGAAATATTGTCTCCTTGTCTAACTCCTCGAAGATATATCCCATATCAAAAAGCGATTATAAGATTAACAGTTCCCATTATCACCACCTTAACACCTTACGCTATAAAGTGCCCCCTTGTAGAAAAGAAAACGGAAATAATCGATTTACCAATAATCTGTACACTATAGAAAAAATTGTTTCTATAGTAAAAAAAACGTAGCTGGGATAATTTTGAACCAAGAATGTTTATTAGCACTTGTGTAGGTTTTTTTTTCAGAAACAACGCTTAAAGATTTGTATCAACTTTACGGTAAAATTTCAATATCTTTTGATCAGAGAGTCCTATCGACAAAAATCAAAATGCGTTTTAAAGGCGAAAAGTGCAACTTTCCTTTGCAATTGTATTGTGCCAAATATGAAGTAAGTTTTTATAACGGTGTTAAATAAATAAACCTTGCGCGATTGTTACCATTTTTTACGATTCTTATGAGATCAATAATATTGATTAAAAATCATTTTCAGTTTGTACAGGAATTTTTATTATTGGAGCCCAATCTTCAAAACTAGTATTATGAAATTTCAATTTGACTTTTGGCAATAAATAGGTATTTCAAATATGCCTACAAAACGCATTTAAACTTTAACATTACAAACGATCTCACGTCATGGGAAATACATTCACGAAGACGAAATTAGAAGTAATTTAAAGCTAAACTTTTGCAATTTCGTAAAACGTATTTATGTAATTAAAAAGAAGCAGTTTTAAGTGTCTTATATTGATTGTAGTGTGAATGTTTAAATTCAGCATTTTCAGGCATATTTCAAATGCCTCACATCTGGTACCAAAACTTAAAACCGAAATTTCATGCTATGAAACGTTTTATGCTAAAAGTTTTGAAGATTGGGATCTATCAATAGAAATTCCATAGTGACCGGTCAATGAAAGTTTGAGTTTATTTAGTTCATGAGAATTATAAAAAATAAAAAAAAGTTAATTTATTTATACCTTTATAAAAACTGACTTAAATTGGGATAAACTTCAAAAATTGCATACATATTTTTTTACCTTTAAAATGCATTTTAATATTTATCGATAGGATACTCTAGTCAAAAAAAATTAAAAATTTTACCGAAAAGTTAATACAAATTTTATACAAAATTGATTTCGCGGGCGTAGCTGACATTCAAAATCGCCGGTCGCTTCAAGCGTTGTTTCTGAGAGAACGGTTGGTACTACATAAAAAGTTCTAACAAACATTTTTGTTTTTAAAATTATCTCAACTACATTTCTTGTATGACACATTTTAGGCCTGGGGCTAGGAATGATAAACTTTTTTGCGTATTTTTACCAAAATTAACATTCTCAGCGAATTTCAGTCTGTTTGTATAGTTTTAAGAGGTTCAGTAGTGTACAAAAAGGGTGTACGTATGTGAAATTATGAGTATAATTTCAGTGTATTAGGATTGTATTACATAGGGCTGGTTCAAATAAATTGGGATATGTAGGTAAAGGGCAAGTACAGACATCTTACTAATATTTCAGGCTTTCACTAGCGGTTGTTTTTCATACGGGGAATATATCCGAGTACCGGTTTCTGAACACGTGTTTTGCGGTACTAACACTGAGATCACGAGATAGAGCACATTTGCGTCTGTACGCGATATAAAATAGTATTTGTGGTATTTTTCGCGTAACTAAAAGCGGGAGAGAGATAATTAGTTAGCGGCAGTCAACAGTAGAGAGAACATAACTGTCACCAACGACAGTCAACAGGGGAGAGAGAGCGTCTCTTCGGCGATAGACAACAGCCAAGAGATATACGTCTGTAACAAGCGATAGGTAACAGGCAAGAGAGAGAGCGACTTCTTGTTTGCTATGATACAACTGTCTGTATTTCTAAAGGAGGGGAGGTTGAACTGGAATAGGAAGGGTTATCAAGGGTTGCACTAAGGTAATGATTGTAAAAATGTGGTAGGATAGATAATAATACAGCGAAAAACTGACAATTCTTCGCATGTGAAAAAATTTAACAAGTAGCATTTTCGTCTCTAACGACTGGCGTATGACGTGATTGTCGCACACCATTCGTGAAATATGGTTGAAAGAGACATTTTTTAGGTCTCCAAATCTTTCCTTTATGCTCTTATAAGTCCCTAAAATGCAATAGTCGCTGCTCAAAAAGCATAGATCGACATAACGCATAATTTTTGTGATTGTTGGAATGGTTTACGGTTTTAAATTATCCAAACTTTTATTTTGTCACATAAAACTTACAGAATGTAAAAAATGTACAAAATTTGAATAAACGTATTAGAGCATACCAGTAAAATTATAAATAAAAGCTGCCCATTTTACATAATCAATTTAGGATCAAGAATTATTATAATGTCTATATTATCAGAGAAATAACCTGATTAATATTTTAAATATTTTGTTCGTAGTTAGATTAAATACAGGCCAATAAACATTCCAAAACGACAACAACATAAATCTGTATTTTCACTTTTCAATATTTATGTTAGAATGTCCTAGAATAGTGATAAATTTATTAATAAATCAATTAGTACTGTTCTGTGGCACAAAATTACATTAATCTTCTATTTATTGCGAATGTACCGAACGATTCATATTCCAAACAAGTTTAAGCTAATGGAAATCGATACAACAATAAATTATTTATTACTCTGTATAGATCGAAAATACTATATCGTATTGAATTGATAAAAATAAAAAGCATAGAATATGTAAATTACAAAAGTATAGTAAGAATATAAATCTTTTGTTATTATACTTTATTGTCATACAAACTAGGAATAAAATTTATTTTTGCACACTAGGGTGGAACAAAAATTTTTTTTCCCCAAGTATTGTGACATAGTTGTTAAAATATGCGTAAGTGTTAACAAAAAAAGTGGAAAAATGGCTTGATCGATTTTAATATTTTGGGGTTCCTCAAGGTCCTTTCTTCTTCTTCTTTCAGTGCCCTGTCCGATTATCGAACGTTGGCAATCATATTGGCAATAATAACATTATTCACGGCGGCTCTAAATAAATTAAAGGTGGTTTCTTGATACCAGTCTCGGAGATTTCGAAGCCAGGATGTTCTTCGTCGGCCTGGGCCTCTCCTTCCGTCGATCTTACCCTGTATTATGAGGTGTAGAAGGTTATACCTCTCTGGATGTCTCATTACATGACCGAAATATTGTAACTTCCGAATTTTTATCGTTTTTGTTATTTCTGTGCTCTTTTTCATTCGATGTAAAACTATTTCATTTCTTATTCGATCAACCCAACTTATCCGCAAGACTCGTCGATAAATCCACATCTCAAAGGCCTCTAATTTTTTCATTAATGTCTCTGTAAGGGTCCAGTTCTCCATACCATACAGCAATGTAGAGAATATGTAGCAGCGTATTAATCTGATTTTAAGATTTAACGTAATATCTCTATTAATTAGAATTTTCTTTAATTTATAGAAGGCGGCTCTGGATTTTTCAATGCGTATTCTTATCTCTTTATTTATATCCCAGTTATCGTTAACGTTTGCACCCAAGTAGGTAATATTGTGGACTCTTTCTAACTCTATTCCATACGCTCTGATGTTCGTTGGTTGTAACTCCGTTTTGCTGATAACCATAAATTTCGTCTTAGAAGTATTAAGTATTCATTACATGCTTCGGTTACCCTATTTATAAGTCGTTGCAGGTCTTTTTTCCTTGGAGGCAATAAGTATCGTGTCGTCTGCATATCTGAGATTGTTGACATTAATTCCGTTGATTTTAATGCCTGTATCTTCAACTAAGGCTTCTTTGAAAATAAATTCGGAGTAGATATTAAAAAGTAGTGGCGATAGAATACATCCTTGCCTCACTCCACGTCGTATTTCCACTGCTTTCGTCGTGTTGTGTCCAGCTCATATGTTTGCACATTGATGGCAATACAAATTTTTGATGCATCAATTCCCACCTGTTGCAAGACACCTATAACTCTGTCATGGTTTACTCGGTCAAAGGCCTTTTCGAAGTCAATAAAACACATATATACTGGTTGTCCTATATCCCTACATCTTTGAACCATGACAACCTGCAAACTGAAGTGTGCTTCTCTGGTTCCAAGGTTGTTTCTGAAACCAAATTGTGTTTCACTTAGTTGTACTTCTATTTTGTTGTAAATTCTCGAGTGCAGTATTCTTAAGAAAATTTTTAGTACATGACTCATCAGACTGATAGTGCGGTGACCGCTACACTGTTTGGCATTTATTTTTTTTCGGTATCATTACAAATGTTGATAGTAGCCAGTCTGTTGGTATATGTCCGGTTTCGTATATTTTATTAAAGAGGCTTAGAATAGAATGTTTGCCCTTATCGTCGAGCAGTTTGATTATTTCGCTTGGAATTTCATCTGGACCGGTTGCTTTCCTATTCTTTGATAGTTTTATAGCTCTTTCCAATTCATCGAATGTTATGTTTGGGCCAGTCGATATATTTTTGATTTGAATTTCTGTTCTATCGTCATCAAACAGCTTCTTAATATATCCTTTCCACCTCTCTAATCTGTCTTGTTCATTGACTATAATATTTCCTTGTTTATTAAGTAAACTACTTGCAGTTGTTCTATATGTTCCAGTTATTTCTTTTACCTTTTTGTACATATTAAACGTGTCATTCTTTTTCTGTAGTTCTTCTATTTCAAGACATTTGTCGCTGTACCATTTTTCCTTTGCATCCCGAATTTTCCTTCTGATTTCCTTATGAATTTTCAAGGTCCTTAAACTTCTGAATTTCACTGATTTCCGATAAAGTTGTCATAATAAAGATATTAATAAAATAATTGCATTTTTAAGCTGTCATACCGGAAAAAAAATACATTTTGTCACTCAAAACAATATATTAAAACACATTTTCTCTACTACCAGGACTTCCGGTTCCTCAAACATAATTAAATTTGCAAAAATTACTTGTTAATTTCTGAAGTGACCCGCCACTGGTAGCGGGCCATCGCACGAGCTGCGCTGCGCATGTCACAACTTGTATTAACTTGTTTAAATGTTTTACGCTTACTATTACGACTACCTTACTAGACTTACCGGATGTAAGTCAAGTATTCCAGTTTGTTTAAAAAGAAAGATCTTTAACCAGTGCGTTTTACCGGTTCTTACATATGGTGCAGAAACACTGACTCTGACAAAAAGATCAATATTAGGTATTACCATCAGAGATAAAGTACCAAACCTACAAATAAGAAGAAGAACAGGAGTCACAGATGCAGTTGAAAAAATAGCCATGGCTAAATAGACTTGGGCCGGACATGTTGCCAGATTAACGGATGATAGATGGACCAGAAAGATTCTGGAATGGCGACCAGGGCAAGATGCATATCGAAGCAGAGGACGACCACCGACTAGATGGACGGATGATATCAAGCGCATCACCAAAAAATGGAGGCAAGAAGCTCAAAATAGAAATAGGTGGAAAATTTTACGGGAGGCCTACGTTCAGTAGTGGACAAATATAGGCTAATTGACGATGATGATGGACAAAAACCGATGGACAAAAACGATTCTGGTAGATGATTCAGTAAAGGCCCAAGTTTATATTGTTTGTCATTGTTGGCCTCATGTCTTTTAGGTTAAAGAGAATTGTCGTTTATTGAACAAGTTTTTGTGCAACCACACAAACCGATCTATTGGCATACAAGAACTAATATACACATCTCGAAGATCCATTCTGGAAGACCAGTACCACAGCCACCTTTACTTCCAAGCCATGAAGTAGAAATTTGGCAACAACGCGTGGTAGTCCGACCGTGGTTTGTTTTGTTTAACATGTCATATAGGAAGGCTTGTAAAGTTTGTTGAATTTATTGTATTTTTAACTTTATTCGAATGTTTTATTTGTAAATTGTGTTTAAATCAATTAGAAAATATTAATATAAGTGAAATTTCATTAAGTTTAGAACTTTTAGAAGATTCTTAACGACAATTTAAAAGGCAAGTATAAATATAACCTACAAAACAAACTGAAAATAATAATACTTTTGCTTCTTGTTACAAAATATGTAAACTAAAAACAACAATAATAATACTTTTGTTTTTTATTACATTATGCCCTGGTATTGTTGTGTACCTGGTAGCAAAACCAATTATGCCAGTACTTTAAAAACAAAACAGGCAAAAAGTATGTTTTCGTTTCCCAAAGATCCCCAAAAAAGGTATGCTGGGTTATGCTCTATTCATAGAGAAGGCTATACAATTACCAAATCTTCCGTAGTATGTGCCAAACATTTTCATGAAGATGATATTCAGGGGACTGAACAATGAGAAGATAAAGATGGAAATGTACACATTGAAAAGTTAATATTTCCCAAATTAAAAGACAATGCAGTTCCTAATATATTTTCTGAAGTACCATCATATGTAGCTGTTCACCATACTAAAGAAAGAAGGAATCCCGAAGACAGAAGAAACTTTTTGCATAAGAAGAGGGGACAAGAGATAACAGAATCCTTAGACAATGATTTAATA
Source organism: Diabrotica balteata (assembly GCA_918026665.1). NCBI lineage: Eukaryota > Metazoa > Arthropoda > Insecta > Coleoptera > Chrysomelidae > Diabrotica > Diabrotica balteata. The sequence goes on along the minus strand of OU898276.1, from coordinate 45,053,950 downwards.
GATTCATTTGAATCATTTTTAGGAGACTTAGACAATACTATCCCATTGAAAAACTGGACAAGTAAAATTACAAGTGACTGTGTATTTTCTATGTATTAAACGTTAATCAGTTGGGACACAAGTGTAATAATATTTGTGTAATAAGTAGTGTAATAGTTAGCAGTAATTTTAGTGTAATCGTCAATGTAGGTAAGAATAGATTAAGTAGTAATGATTTGAAACGGATTTTACAATATAGTAAATTAACAAGATGGTCACAATTAGAGAACTTACTTTCTCGATATAGATCTGCTTTTTAGATAAGTGATAACAAATTTGAGTATTACATTCAAAAATCTTTTGAGAATATAAGCTATTTTAAATCCATATACAAGTTATAAATGGTATGTTACATTCAACACTGTTTCATGTATACCTCTTTTAACTTGGTCTATATGACAAAAAACCTATTCATATATAAAATTGCTACTTTCGTATACCTAAGTATGAAAATTCAACAAAAGTTAGAAGTAAATAGTAAAATATTTAATTTTCAATTAGATTAATTTAGAACCATATTTATATTGTGTCTAATTTCTTAGGATGAATTTTTTAATCATAATAGTTACACTAAGTTTTTACTTAACAAATTTTATATCTTTTGTATTTTTAATAGGTAATCTTTTTAAATGAAGTGTTAATGTATTGTGTTATTTATATGCTTAAGTACTTAATATTAAAAATTTCTAGAGATTCTTGACTGCATTTGATTGTAAGATTTACTGTTTGACACTGTATTTTAAGTGCAATAAATTTTACTCTATTGATTATTTTATTGATAATATAACCTTAATAATAATAAAACTTTATATATATTTATTAGGTATATATAAGGTTTTATTAATTTAATTTCCCTAAAAATATTTCTGTAATGAGTTGAAGTTTTCAAAATATCAGTTTCCTAAAATTCAAAGTAGTTTAATTTTCTGGTAGACATGTGGTAGACCTTACAGCTGATTATCGGACTACCAACGTCATAGAATGCGGTGTTACCTTTTTTACTTCATGGCTTGGAAGTAAAGGTGGCTGTGCCAGTACTCTCTCAGACTAGGAAGTCCCTTTATTCCCATTAGTAAATTCATTGCTATGAATACCCTCATTTACTCCGCATTGGTTTGTGTAAATCTATTTTCGTCACCGTCGCTATTTTGGACCGCATATAGATTGGTTTTAAAGAGTATGTTCTCAATAAGTTTCTCAAAAGAAGACGTTGCTACTAACCTATTTTTTTATTATGTTGGTACACTCTTCATATAAACGTATGTGAAGTGTCATTTCAAACTGTCAATTCATTCCTCTGAGTGATTGTGTTATGCTTCTTAATATAATAATAGTATATTACATAACGAGAGTTGTAAGAAGCTTATTACATGCGAGTAAAAACGTTGCGCGCGAGCCGCGTAGCGGCGAGCGCAGTAATTTTACAAGCATGTAATAAACTTACAACTCAAGTTGTGTACTATACTTTTTCTACCATTATTTTCGTTTATAAAAATAAAAATTAAATTACCACTATATTTACACTGACAGATTAATAATTTTTAATCTGTCAAAATAACGTCTGTTAATTCGTTTCCATGGTAACTCGTCCAACTGACTTACGAGGCTTATGTGATATTACACATTTTTATAAAACTGAAGCGTAATTTTTTTTATTACGTGCTAGTCATTACGTGTCAGTATCTGTTATGATGCATTTACTTAGCATCCAAATAGTAGGTAATATACAATTTACTAGTAAGAGAGTAGAAAAATATTATAATGGCCTCAGTTACATACTACATTTTTTTATACTTGTGTTAAAAACTAGATAGCATTGCACTCATATCGGTAAGTGCAGATACATATTTGATTTCACTGTCGATATTTGTGTTACACAAGTAATTAATATAATTAATAATGTATCAATAAATCATGCATCCTGTATAATATATTCACATTTGAAATTAAATATAACGAATAATGAATTTAAATGGAAGCAATTTTACATAATTGACAGCTGAATCGAGAGGTCTCACCTGAGTTAAATTAAAGAATATCTTTATTAGAAAAGTTGTTTACAGCTCATAATGTTAATTACAAAATATCTTTTATCACAAGACATAGGAGGGGTTTCTTTTAAATTTTGCATATAAAGCTGAAATAAAACAATAGATAACTAACTTTAACGGCTTTATTGTTTTTCGAAATATTCTCCACAAAGATACTAGCAGTTCACTAGTACCAACTCTATAAACCACTCTTTTTAATACAGTCAAAATTGTGTTTGTGAAATCATCGATGAGATATTTCGAAAGTTGGAGCCTCTAACGATGTAATGCATTCTTCATATTCCAAAAAATAGAAAAATATATTACAGTAGGCGGTACAGTAACTAGCGCGAAGCTCTATACTATGTTTACTATATTTTTAAAATTTGAATAATACTTTTAAAATTGAATGAAGCAATTTTAATATTTTTTTATTATTTATATTTAAAAAAAATATGTAATTTTTAAACAATTTAATAAGTTATTATGTTTGTTCCTAATGCCACCTGTTGACGCATTAGCAAAGCATACGTTGTTTACTTCTGAAAGACCTGTCAAATTTAAATGAAATGTTAAATGAAAAGTGAAAATTATAATAAAATGCAAATTAATATTATTTTATAGTAAATTTAGTTATTATATAAACATGAAAGGTGTGGAGAAGACAATACAACTTTGAACTTTATAGAATATATTAGGAACCAGATATCGTAAAATATTGTTCTGAAGCTATTTTCTTATGGCATCTTAATGCAACTACTATTTTTATTAGGAATAAACCACAATAAAAGTTTAAAATAATTTTATTGACGTTTTAATTTCCACTTCGATAATCGTTCAGTATACAAAACGTTGTTTTTACATGACCTACGAGATGGGAAAACAAATATATTGTGCAATACTTCACTTGGCACACCAGATGGAAAAACCTTTTTATTACCAGATAAATTTCAGCCAGCAAATTTACACAAAGAACTGAGCAAAACACAAGTATGTACAAGAATGAAAAACTCTATAAAGAAAAGAAATCAAACCAGAAAAGTGTGGATAGCCTTCACCGAAGAAGGATTATCACAAACGTACTTAGATGAAGAAGAAAATTTATTCTTTGAGAATCAATATTTAGTAGAATTGATAGAGAGTGATAGTGAACCCACATCAAATGTTCAAGTTGACACAATACAAAAACTATTGGAAAAACTGATGGAAAGTAAAGAACAAAAATCTGAAATTCAGAATTTAAACAAGATAGCAAAAGATTGTATGACTAACAAATCTGATGAAAAGAATACAAATGCAAATCTGATTTGAAAAATAATTTGAACGTTGTGTATTACTAGAAGAACAGAAAAAAAATTAAATCTTAAAATTTTTTCTTGAAAAAGCAAGTATGGATTGGTACAGCTGTATGATATTAAAATTTACAGTGGAATCAGATTGGAAAGGCTAGAAGAAGAATTTTCGAGAAACTTTTTAAAGTAAATGGTGGTCTCCAATTCTATATGCTCACACATTTAAATACCAAACTGGCTTCTTATTAGAATATGCAATAAAAAAGAAAAAGCTACTACTGCAGGTGAGTAAATCCATTGATACAAGTACATTAATAGGTTTTTCTACTCTCTTACTAGTAAATTGTATATTACCTACTATTTGGATGCTAAGTAAATGCATCATAACAGATACTGACACGTAATGACTAGCACGTAATAAAAAAAATTACGCTTCAGTTCTATAAAAATGTGTAATATCACATACGCCTTGTAAGTCAGTTGGTCGAGTTACCATGGAAACGAATTAACAGGCGTTGTTTTGACAGGTTAATAATTATTAATCTGTCAGTGTAAATATAGTGGTAATTTAATTTTTATTTTTATAAACAAAAATAATGGTAGAAAAAGTATAGTACACAACTTGAGTTGTAAGCTTATTACATGCTTGTAAAATTACAGCGCTCGCCGCTACGCGGCTCGCGCGCAACTTTTTTACTCGCATGTAATAAGCTTCTTACAACTCTCGTTATGTAATATACTATTAATAGCTATGGGCCTACAAAATAATATTGGGACCGTGCAAGTTCGGAACAGCGACACCTGGTGTCGTAAATCAGCAAAATTTACTGCGCTTTCATGTTAGATCGATGTTACCGGATAACTGTCAAGGACGTAGCCCCAAAAAAGAATAAGAAGAAAAAGTAAGATTGAGGTTATGTCGGTATGTTATTAAAAGGTAAACGTTGTATGTAGTGTAAATACAAATAAATATATTATTTAATTACACCATTACTGTTAATATGAATGCAATAATAAAAACTGGATTTGAGAAAGTAAATCACCAAATTACTTTTCAACCAAGCACTGAGACAAATGGAAAAGCTTTAGTAGTGACAAATGTCAAACAAGAATGGAAGAATTATGTGGAAGAATTAAGAAAAATAAATTACCATAAACAATGCTAATACATAAATGCTTAAATTTGCAGGTTAAGCCCATGATATCATCATATTGGTTTGAACAATTAATTCCTTCCCTGTAAACTTTTGGACAGCGAATCTTAATGCATCTTCAGAAAAACTTGAACTTGATGCATTTTTGTAAACTTTAAAAAAATAAAATTTAAACATTAAACTTGATTTTTGGGTTAAAATGAACTCTAAGTGAGTGTTATGAAACTAAAATTTACACTTAAAAGTGAACTTTTATTTATTATTTATTTCAAACTGACTTTAAAATCAGGCGCAAGAATAATGCATAATTTAGGTTATGTTACTTATGCTTTTTTATGATATAAATCCACTTTTCTCTTTGTAGTAGTTTGTGCTTCGAAGTTGAAAACGAATAAAACTTAAATTGACAATTTTTTGTTGTATTTTTACAATTTATAACACAGCATTTCCTAAATCCCATTTTCTTCAGTGACAGAAGGTGTAAATAAACAAACGAATATTAAATATGACAATTGACAATATGAATTTATGAAATCTAAGATATTTGCAGTAAAAAATGCAAGATTTCTCCGCTACTCGCGCACGATCGTTTCTTGTATTACATCCAAGTACTTGCACGTCGCCAATAGCTGATAAAACTGATAGAGAAACGCTACAAGGCACTCAAGATGTATACAAGGAGTTATATCTTTTATAAGCCAAGTTTCGGAAAGTATGATAATATCAACATTGTTTTTATTCATGTAATTTAACAAATTATTTTGTTAAATGTTATGGGTCTACTATTCCACTGCAAAATTACCGATTGGTTATTAATTGTTTGTTTATTAACCATTTTTTAAAATTTAATCAGTAAAATAGTTTTTCACTTGAATCTAATTCTTTATATATTTTCATAGCATCATTTAGATCACTTGGAACAAAGGCATTTCCTACAAAGTCCCTGATATTAGATTCCATGGGATATTTGGTGCTTAATAAAAGAAAATTTTTTTTATATTTAGAGTTAATTAACATTAAAGTTTTCTCTTTATAGTCCATAAATTCAACTCTGTAGGGGTTAGGTATAATGGGTTTAGGTTTTTATTTGTACACATTTTGGAATTTACATCAGACTCTATAATTTTCTTTTTCATACGATAGATACACGCTACCTGTTTGTTTGATATTATATTATATATATTATATATTATATATTGATAGCCGTTAATAAATATTCTTCAGAAAAGAATATTTTGATTCGAAAAAGTCTCCCTAAATTTTTATTTTTGTGTTCAACAAACACATAAAATGGTCCATTATCATCTGGTCAATAACTGTTATTAAAATTGATTAGTTCAACATACCTGTTATCATTATCACTTTTACATTACTTACGCCATTACTTACGACATTACTTACGCCTTAAAAAACAAAACAAATGTTGAGTAAATACAAATATCAAAACCAACAACCAATTACACTTATATTTTACAAAAGTTCAATCACCAGCTAATTCGCAAAACTCGAATTCCATTTTGATTGTATTATATTTTACTTTGGAATCTCATCCAAAATTATACAATAATTTCTAAGGATAATCTTTTAACACTTCTGAATTATGTTTTTGAGAACACCTATTTTAGCTTTAATGATAAATTCTATCGACAAAATATTTGGAGCACCTATGGATAGTCCACTCAGCCCCATAATAGCAACCGTCATTTTGGACCATTTCCTGGATGTCATTATTCCACAATTTCCTTTCCCGTTACCGTTCATTAAAAAATTTGTAGACGATCTTATATGTTCTGTTCCTACTTCACAAATTCAAAATACCTTGAACATTTTCAATAACTTCAATTAACAATAACAAATATATCCAATTTATTTTAGAGATTTAAAATTATTGTTCCATATCATTTCTGGACACCAAATTAATAAGAACTGAGCAAAACAAAATATTGATAGATTAGTATCAAAAGCCAACACACTCTGGAAGATATTTAAGCTTTTTTTCAAATCATCCTACTTATTAAAATTTTAAAACAGTGATTGCAATGAAGAATAGGGTAAGGCATATTAGTAATGATAAATTCATAAACAGAAACTTAAATTTGCTGTTAAACATCTTTAAAAATAATGGATATTCAAAACATATCCTTAAAAAATTGATATTTAACTCAGACATTTTTGACGGTCCCACTGATATCGGAGCAGTACAAACAATTCAATATAAAAAACTAACTAGGTGTTAATAAAACAGTTAACACCTTCTGTGACTAGTTTATTTAAACAATTTACTAACATTAAATTGTACAATATAATTTATTAGAAAACCGACAACTGTTTTCTGAAGTAAAAGACAAGACACCAACTGTAAATAAAACTAACGTTATCTACAAACTGCCTTGTTTGGATTGCCAGAGCTATTATGTTGGTCAAACTTCACAATGGCTAAAACAAAGGGTCACACAACACAAAAATGAATGCTCAAAAAAGAAGAATATGTGCGGCAGTTGACCATTAATTAAAAACTGAGCATCAATTTGACTACTCAAATGTCAGGGTTCTACAGCAAGAAAATAATTACAAAAAAAAGATTGTTTTTAGAAATGTGTCATATTAATAGAGAAAAATATGCAGTAAATTACAAGTCAGACACGGGACAGTTGAGCAATATCTACTCTAGTATTCTTAGTATGATCAAATAATTTTTTTGTGTACAAATATATTTTAAATCACCCTGTATATTTTTAAATGTGCAATTTTATTGTGTTTTAATTGTTTCTTGGTTGTTTTTGTTTGCTCTTTTTATATTTAATTACTAGTGACCTAGGTGCTTATAACCAATACTGTTAGTACTGTTTTGAACATATTATGTACTTTTTAAAATATTTTTAACTCTAAATCTATAAGTAATTCATCGTTTATTCTCACCTGATATTTATATACATTTTAACCATATTTTAGTTGTCTCCTGATGAAGCTGACAAAAAATCAGCGAAATATAGAGAAATAAAAGAAAAAAGAGTTTTTTTTAAATATCAGACCGCATACCCGATACACCAATACAATAAATTGTTATTTACGTTTCGGTCGATAATCCTACCAGTTTTGATATATATATATATATATATATATATATATATATATATATATATATATATATATATATATATATATATATATATAACAAAAAATAAGTAAATTGTGTGATTAAATAAATAAATTAGTTTCGCTAGAAACAATAATAAATAAGGGATAATTTTATTATTACATTGCACATAAATCCATGAGGGGTTCCGCAAGGATCAACAGTTGTAAAATGAAAATAAAGGAATATCTCATTGCCGGACCACCCAGAACATATGTCAACGGAATCGTTCATGAAGAAAGCTGCATTTGTTACAGTTGTCATGTCTTCCAACAAAGACAACGTTTTGTTTCTGGCGATGGATGCTTTATAAAGTTGAATAGCGAGGCCAAACTTATTGTTATCCATTTATTTTAATGTATACGAGGTGGTATTCTTTTTGCAACAGGAATATTTCGTATATTTACAACGAAATCAAGAAATAAAAAAATGTACGTAGGATCTAACTAAAAATATCATTATTAATAAAATTACTTATTTGCTTTAATAAGAGATGATTCTTATGAGTGAGGGCATCATTTAGAACTATTTATATTTTCTCATTCATAAAAAAGATGATCGCTGGGAACTTTTTTCGAAAGAAATGTAATATGATTTTTATGATCTGCAACAAGAAATATGGCTATTTATAAGAGGTCCAAAATTGGTAGTAAAGGAACTAATAGAATCAAAAAACACATAGAAAAGGATAAATGGGCTGACTATCTTAAAAAGCTCTATGCAGACGAAGAACAAATGACTAGAACCAGAAACACCAGAAATTGCCACAAATACAGAAGTTAATATAAATTCAGAGTGATTTGTGTTTATTATGGTCATGTAATTAACATATTAACATTTATATTTTATTATGTCTATTCACAACGTGTTCATCTGATAACCTATGTTCTATATCCTAACTTAGCCAACCCGTTGACAGCTGATGTCTGGCCTCCCTTTCTTCACACATAGTGCTGCCAACCAACCTTAGCTATATCATACATTTCTCTTTTTCCTTCCTAAATCTAGAAGGCTTGATTATTCTCCTACCTGATCTAGTTTGAGGTTGAATCTCATTTTCACTACTACCACTTGAACTGTTAATATCATTATGGAAATTGTTATCTACTTTGTCTGGTAATGTATTAGATATATTTTTATAAGATTCTCTACCAGGCTCTTTTAAACGAGGATAAAATTCAGGATGAGTATTAAAAGGATGTGGAGAAGATTTTATAAATGATGAGTTTCTTCTACACTCATTATTTTCGAAATCCTTAACAATAGAGGACCTGGGACTCTCATATTTATCTATAATTTCTGCAGGCACCCAGACCCTGTCTTTCTCAAGCATTACTCTTTGCCTCTTATAAAACCCATCTCTTTAATTCGCCTGTCTATCATAATAATGCTTGCTCTCTACCCTTTTTTTCCTTATTTCATTTATTTCCACTGTAGGCTTGTCTTCTGAAATTTTACTGCATACTAATAATGTTGTCCTTAACAGTCTATAATTTAACAATTCTAAAGAAGAAATAATTAGTCCTGATAACTGCGAGGTCCTGTACTCTAGGAGTGCTAGCTGCACATCATTACCAGAGTCATTACATTTTTTTAATATGCCTTTACAGATTCCTACAGCACGTTCAGCAAGTCCATTTGACCTTGGATATAATGGACTGATGGGTTTGATTAGGTTTATATTCCAAATTTTTTTAAACTCACAGCTGCCAAATGGCATATTGTCTACAACAAGACCGCTAGGAATGCCATGAGTTTAGAACAGATTTCTGAGTTTATCACTCACTCCCTTTGCTGTTTTACATTGTAATGGAATTCAATTGCTGTAGTCGACAACAGTTAAATAATCGTGGCCTGCATAGTTAAATATATCTGCAGCTACTTTTGCGTACGGTATGTCTGGTCTTTCGTGTTGCAATAATGTTTTTTTATGTTGCGACTGTATTTTAGACAAGTTTTGCATTTAGAAAGAAATTGTTCTACATCAGAAGCTAGTTGCGGCCAATAAAATATTTTTCTAGTTATAGATTTGGTCTTTTCTATACCAAAATATCCTACATGTAATTTTGTTAACATTAGAGATCTTAACTTAAATGGAACAAGTTTAAAATTAGTATATAGAAGATTACCAGATCCTCCTCTTCAGTCCTAATCCATTTTGGGATGTGGTGACACCATCAGGCCTTCACAGTTTTTTACGATTTCCCTCCATCTTTCTTTGTCCTGGGCTAGTTGTTCGGCTTCATGTAACTCTTGGTTAATCAATATTTATGTTTGATCTACCCAAAGGCTTGGAGATCTTCCCCTAGGTCTCTTTCCTTCAACTCTACCATCGACTATCAGTTTTTCCATCGTGCCTGTTCTTCTAGCAATGTGTCCAAAATACTGCAAATACCTGTGTTGTATTTGTTTAAGCAATCTATCCTTTTTTTTTAAGTTGTTCTAGTATCGATACGTTAGTGCGATGATCAGTCCAGGTTATTCTCAACAATCGGCGGTATACCCACATTTCAAAAGCGTCCAGTTTATTTTGGAAAGCTTTGGAAGCTATGGAAAAAATGAACGCCCTTACCAGCCTTAGTTTTGTGTTTTTTGTTAAGCTAGAATTTTTCCAAATTTCTTTCAGTTTCATCATGGCTGTTCTAGCAATAGTCAACCTTCTACGTATTTCTCAGTCACACCCTCCGTCACTTATTATTAGGGACCCCAGGTATATGAAAGTATTTACTACTTCAAAGCCCCCAATTAAATTGTTTATAAGCAATTTTTACCAATTTAATATTAGTTTTTAAATGAATTTTGGTAATATTATATATTTATAATGCACTAGCCTTAAACCTTGGAGGGTTGGATATTGGTTTATCGACCGACATTGGCAACATATATGTACAAGTTAGGTCTGACTGTACAATATAGCAGTGGTTCCCAACTGGTGGTCCGCGGACCCCTGGGGTCCGTGAGGTATGGCTGAGGGGTCCACAAGAAATAAAAATAAATATACGAAGAGCCAGGGAGAAAAAGATATAAGTCAAAGTTTTTATAGCAAAGTTTTTCTCTCTAAATCTTTAAAATTAATAAATATCGCGCATACTTAAAGGTCTATCAAATTTTAGATTGTTAACTATAATTTTGTTTATATACCTAAAAAAATATTTTCGTGTAAGACAGATTCAACCTCCCATTTTCACCACCATTGGCACTGGAACTAGATGGGACCCTACTTTGACTGTATGCCGTTAAAATGCGTCGCTGTGGCTGTCTGTTTGCATTACTGTTAGCAATTACAGCAAATACAGCCAATTCGTATTTCAGAGATGTCAGTCGGTTATTGTTAGTAAGTTAGTTAGTTCATTGCTAGTGCAATCCCTGACCGTGTTGAAACGTGTGATTTTGTGCAATATTTTAAAGCTTTGTTTTTCACGGAAAATTATATTACGCGTACGTTATGAACCTTTGTTTAAAATGTGGATCGTTAAAATGGGATAGACCTACAGACGAAAAGGTACTCTTCGTATCTAGGTCTATCCCATTTTAACTAAAAACCCCCAACTCGTTGGCGTCTGTTAAACCTAATTCAACCAAGATCAGTGCTGCAAAAATTAGAAAGTACAACTCTGATTACTTGGAAATGGGTTTCACGTTCACTGGTCCTGAGCAACAGCCTAAACCTCAATGTGTAATTTGCTACGATAGTCTTTCGAATGAGTGTATGAAGCCAGCAAAACTCCGTCGGCATCTTGAGACAAGACGTCCAGAGTACAGGAGTAAGTCATTCGATTTTTTAAAAACAAACTAGGAGAGCTTAAAAGATCTCGTAAAAATATTACTAAGCACTATGGTGCAAATGTAAATGAAAATGCAACCCTTGCATCTTGTCGCTAAATGTCGGAAAAACCATACAATTTCTGAAGAACTTATACTACCATCAGCAATAATTCTATGCAAGAGAATGTTGAGTAGTGCGGCTGTTAAGTACTGTTCCGCTCTCTAATAACACTATCCAAAGACGAATTCCAGATATGGCCAATTACATTGAAGATACATTGCTGGTCAGACTTAGCATGAGCGGCATGTTTGCTTTTTAATTGGACGAAAGCAATGACATATCAAAAAAAGCAATAATGTTGTGTTTTGTTCGATTTTTGTGGGAGGACCAGAAATTGGAAGATTTTCTTTTTTCATGCGAACTACTTCACACAATAGCAGCAGATATTTTTACTGCATAGAATGATTTTTTCAATAAATATGACGTCACATGGACAAAATGTATGGGCTTGTCTACGGATGGAGCAAAATTAATGGCTGGCCACAAAGCAGGACTTCGAGCTCGTGTCAAAGCAGTAGCTACTGAGGTAAAATGGATACACTGTTGTATTCATCGTGAGGCCTTGGTAGTCAAAACATTGCCTGAACCTGTGCAGAAGATAATTATCGAAGTAGTTCAAATCGTTAACTACATTAAAACTCGACCTCTGTCATCCAGATTATTTTCTTTGTTGTGCAAAGAGATTGGCAGTAAGCGTGAACACCTTCTTATTCATACGGAAGTAAGGTGGCTCTCTCGAGGAAGGATATTGACAATATTTTTTTAACTTAGAGATAAAAATAGTGTTTTTCTTCTTGACACCAAGTACGCATATGTTCTCACTGAGTTTTCTTGGCTTTGCTCAACTGCCTACTTAGTTGACGTGTTTGAACACTTGAATGTATTAAACTTAAGTTTGTAAGGGAAAAATTTAGACATGTTCAAAGTTGAAAATAAGATCAGTGCTATGGTAAAAAAGTACCAGCTGTGGGCGGAAAGGATTGAAAACGAGTCGTTTATTAACTTTCCTAATTTGAAACAGCTCTTGGAGTCTACAGAGCAGAGTTTACCCGACCCGATAAAGATCACCGCAGCCGAGCACCTACGCAGCCTAGCCACATCTTTTAGAATATACTTACCTGAACCTGACCCTGACGATAATTGGATTCGAAATCCTTTCAGCTGTCAAGCAATTGAACAAATCCAAGGCCTCACAGAAGAAGAAGAAGATAAGCTTGTGGATTTGTCGAGTTTTGGTACGATAAAGGACGTTTTTAATAGCGAGAAAATAGCAGACTTCTGGGCAACAGCACGCAAGAATTACGAAGAACTTGGAGACAAGGCCATGAAAAAAATCCTTCCCTTTGCAACAACCTATTGGGTGAGCAAGCATTTTCTTCAATGTGCTTCATGAAAAATAAATATAGGAATCAATCAATATACACAAATAATGGATTCTAAGGTTAAATTCAACGTATCTCATTAATTGAGGAGTGAAAATTCAAACTTATAATGTACTTGTGTAGGTATTTTCACAAATAAATCCTAAATAGCATTAGTTTGATTTATGTTTTCACATATTTTGGCTCTTTTCACGTTCAAACTTTAGGTTTGTTTAGGAAGTAGTGGGGGTCCTCGTCATTGTAGTACCTTGATTAAGAGGTCCTTGGAAAAATTTAGTTGGGATCCCTGCAATATAGAAACCATTCAAGGGAAATTTACGTCAAGCAGTGAAGAAATTAAAAAGCTGACTGATAATAATAATAAGGATGGTGATGATCATAAAACCTTTTTTTTTAACTTAAGGTAAAAACGGTTTTAAAAACTTTGTCTTACACTTTTCTCTAATAAGTCTAAGTTATCTATATTGGTAAAAGCTCGACATAAAAAATTATCCTCATTTAATATTAATACCTGACATAACTATTCATATAAGAAATTGATTATTTACGTAGGTCGAAACGCGTGCTTTAAAATTAGGTCACAAAAAGTCTTAACTCGAGCATTTGCGATCATATCATATCTTGAATAAACAAAAAATTGATGAGAATGATTCATACATGTATTATACTTGTATTGTCTAAACAACCACGCATTTGTTTGAGATTTTATACATTCATTATTATTTATTACCTATAATTAAAGTTATACTTACCTGTATCGTTTTTATTTATCTTATAAAATGACATGAGGAAATTGGTCTTTTTGTTTGCCATTACTATAGCCGGAGGTAGGAGTACCTAATGAGATAGTGCAATGCAAGCGTAGCAATTATTTTCTCTTGCAGTCATAGAGTCATTTAAAATTTAATAATCATTTAAATAATTATCAATATAATCAAATAATTTTTGTACGGGATGTTTATACAATAGTTGTCCTTTTTAACTCGGGTTCCTAGTTAAATGCTGAAGTTACATAATTTAGTAATCTTTAGTAATGTTATTCATGATATCCATTTCATAATTCGAAAATCCTGTACCAGCTTGTATAGGTCTAGTAGAGAACTGTTTTTCGCAGGAAGAAAACATTTCGTCTATAAATCTCCTAAGCAAAGCAGATATATACATTTCCCGAAAAAGACACAAGTGAAAGTTTTACTTCGAATACCGCTCAACCATTTTATATTTAACAAGAATCGTTAGCAAATTCTGATTAGGTCAAACTAATTTTTTGAAAAATAAAAGATACAATATAGATAACGAATATAGATACAAGATAGAAAACGAATTAACAACACTATCGCTTGTTGTGTATTTTTTTGCCAACCTACCACTGTCGGAAGGTAAGAAAAACTGAAGGTGTTGCAATTTTTAGGGATAATAAAATCTCTACACCACCAGTTTACTTAACACGTTCGCGACGACGCGTACCACCGCTGGTACATGTCTAACTTTTCATTCTGTCACCGGTGGTACACGGTACATTTATATTTCTTAATTCTCTAAAACCTTACAGTTAATAGATATCTTGTTTATATTGCGTACACACTTAAAGTATAGTTTTAAATATATGGGTTTGCCGTCGTTTTGGCGTATCATAATTTATATGGTCACAAATAAAGGCCAAACAACTGCAGTTAAAATGGTTTATTAAAATTAAAACATCATAGCATAACATAGATATTGTACAAAACTTAAGAGATATTTAAACATTATACAGAAATAGGTGGGTTTGTGAATTTCATTAAAGCAAGGAAGTTTTGTTTTTGTTCGGGTTGATTTTGATCCTTGTGTGTCCTGAATTTTCTTAAAAAATGAAAAGCAGCGTCTTCTTGTTTGTCTAGCACAACCTTAATATTTTTGTATCTTATGCTTGACCAAAGATAATTTTGTTTTTTTTTTTCACTGGTTTTGCAGATCAGCTAATTGTCATATTTTAGTTTTCTTTTAAATAAAATTATCCTTTGATGATTAATTAATAATTCAGAAAATTTGAGTAGTTTTATTTCGACATTTATGACAGTTAGTACATCTTTTCTGCGATTTGGTACCTAACCATAGTTCTAATTTTGTTTTGTTAGAGGGTTTAACTCAATGTTATTATATATATTTATGTAATGTATATTTTTTGTAATAACTGTTTAAGTACACTAAAAATAAATTTGTAATTTTTCTCTTGAACTAGGAGTTTGAAAAATTATTTCTTTTAAAAAGATATTCACACTTGAATTTTTTTTAGAATAGAAAAACCTTTCTTTCTAAGCATCAAGTGGATTTTTTACACAGCGTCTTTTAAATACTTTTGAAATCTTCTTGTTTATTTCTAGTTAATTCTTCCAGTCCTCCCCAAAAAAAGGAATCCTTATCCACGACCTTGCTCTTCAACCAAACTACGAGTAGCCGTTCGCAAACGTTTTAATTTATTTGCTTACCCTATCTCCACGTCCAGTGATTGTTCAATCTCCCCTTTTAAGCCACTATAAGTAAATTATGACTGTTACAAATATTGAAAAGAAAATTGTTTATTCTTTTCATAAATGTTTGGTTTAAATGTTTTTTTTTTCTATCCAAAGGAAATAATACCATAGCGTTACTCACTATTACAGCTCCATATAACTTCTTTCATTTCAGATTCAGTTCTTCGTCTCTGTATTTATACTAACTAAAAAATAAACGCCAAAAATAATTATATTTCATAAAAGTCTTCCACACTGTATATATAGTTGTTATTAGCAATCCTATGGTAGGAAGTGTTCGTACTCGTACAACACCTTGATATATCAAGGTGTTGACATTGATGTCTGAGAAGTTACTATAGTTTCAAGATTTCAATTTTTAATTTTTAATTTTACAAAAGTAAAAAATGATTTTATTATAAAGTTTATTTAAATTATAAACCCACATACAAATTGGGTCATATAATGCGGATATAAGTTGTTTACACAAAATAAAAAATACTATACCCAATATTGTCTGAATGTGTTCTATAAGAAAATAATTCTGGTTAATCATAATAACCATCTATTATCATCATTTAAAGTGTAATTTTTGTTGTCCTAATATAATTAATAAATACAGGAACATCGGTATGCATGTTCTGGGTGGTCCGACAATCGATATTTTCCTGTTCTCTCAACTGAACCTTGTGGAACCCCGCTGACCCGATTATTGACACGCAGATGATTAGGGCCATGCCAGTAATTGAGCCGTCAACATCTGAGTTTCTTAAATAACAACATTTATTAAACGACGTGATTTGCATGTTTTCGTATGTATGGCTATGTGGGTAGAAAAAGCTTTCATAGACTTAGTAGACCATTTATTTCCACGTTTGTTGTAAGTATGAGATGGTATAATTTACTTTGTATTATAATTAACATATTCTATCTTACAAGGTGTAACTGAAAAATATTGTTTTTTAGTTAAAAATAAAACTTTGAGTTGGATTGAAGTTAAAAAAGAAGCGAATAAATATTATTACTCTAATATATAACCTTATATAAAAAATATTTTAAAAATTCTGGAAAGGAGAAAAACAGGGAAAAAATTTATTAAAAAAGTGTCGGTAATGACAACCAGATAAAAGTCTGTTTTAAACCTCTACTAACCTGAGAAACTTCTTCTTCTTCTTCTTCGTCTAGCCATTCACGTCCACATCTGAACATAAGCCTCTTCAAGTCTTCCTTTCCATTGTTTTTTATTGTACGCTACTTGTAGCCAATTTTTCCCGGCAGTCCTTTTCAGATCATCTGTCCATCTCATAGGAGGTCTGTCTCTGGGTCTTTTGTGTTGGTATGGTCTCCAGGTTAAAATTGATCTGTGCCATTTGTTTAGATCGCTCCTAGCTACATGTCCAGCGTATTCCCATTTCAGCTTTAATGCTTTTTGCACCACATCGGTGACTTTGGTTTTCTGTCTTATCCATGTGTTTGTTTTCTTGTCCTTAAGTGATATACCTAGCATTGCTCTTTCCATCGCGTGTTGAGTGACTCTAAGTATATTCATATTCTTTTTTGTGATTGTCCATGTTTGTGCCGCATAACTTAATATCGGAATAATGCATGCATCAAAAACTTTAGATCTAAGATGTAATTGAATTTGTTGATTTCTGAGTATATAGTTCAGTTTGCCGAATGCTGCCCAAGCTAACTTTCTTCTTCTTTTTATTTCTTCAGTCTGAATTTCCCTATTTAGGATTATTTTTTGTCCCAAGTATATATATTCCTCAACTTTTTCTATAACTTTATCGTTTATTATTGTCACGGTGTCTTCGGAGTGCATGACTTTTGTTTTGTTTAAATTCATTTTCAGTCCTATTTTAGAAGATTCGGTATGAAGTTCTACAAGCATGGTTTGCATTTCTTGTAGGTCAGTAGCTATCAGGATTATGTCATCTGCAAATCGTAGATTACTGAGGTAGCGGCCATTGATGTTTATTCCCTTATATTTCCAATTTAGGTTTTTAAAAACGTCCTCCAAACCTAAGGTGGACAGTTTGGGTGATAAAGTATCTCCCTGTTTGACTCCCCTGTTTAATGATACAGGATTCGTGTGTTCATTTTCATTTAGGTAGTATGTAGCTGTAGCTTGGTTCATAGTTTCTTTTATTAAGTTAATATATCTGCTGTCTATTCTACAATTTTGCATTGCGTTTATTACGGCCGTGTGTTCTATGGTATCGAAAGCTTTTTCGTAGTCTACAAACGCAAGGAAAACTGGAAACTTGTATTCGTTACATTTTTCTATTAATATTTTTGTGGTTAACAGGTGATCGGAAGTTGAATAGCCTTTTCTAAAACCTGCCTGTTCATAAGGTTGGTATTCGTCTAATTTCCTTGTTAGTCGAGTAGTTATGACTTTGGTGAGTATTTTAAACAGGTGTGACAGTAGGCTGATGGGTCTGTAGTTTTCCAATTTTTGACTATCACCTTTCTTGTGCATTAAGATTACTTTAGAGTTGTTCCAGCTCTTAGGGACTTTGCCCTGATGTAAACAACTGTCCACAAGCTTAGTTACAATTGCAATTAGTTCCTTACCTCCTTCTAATATCATATCTGTGGTAATACTATCTTCTCCTGCAGCTTTATTTCTCTTCATGTTTTCCAATGCTGTAGTTACCTCTGAAATTGTTACTTTTGGCATTAATTCTGATCCAACATTTTTTATTAATTTCCGTGCTGGTCTCATCTCATCATCTTGTTGATGTGATCTGTAAAGTTCTGTGTAAAATTCTTCTATTCGTGTCAGTATGTTTTCTCTACTTGTGATTTTATTTTCGTCTTTTCCTATTAATGATATCATCTGACGTCATCCTAGTGTCGGTCTGAGACATTTCATACTCTTATTTTTTTCAATAGTTGTTGTTATTAATTTTTCGTTTTCTTTTCTTTTTTGTTGTCTGATTCCTTTTCTAATCTGCCTATTAAGTTCTCTATATTCGTCGGTTCCCCTTTTGTTAGATTTATTTAAGATCTTCCTTCTTTCTATTTGTTGTAATATTTCTTTGTCTAATTCATTGTATATTGTTTTCGGTTTTTTCAGTTGCAGAAGGCTTTTATTCACTGTTTCGGTAATAAGGTTATTCAGATCATCAATATCATTGGAGTTTATCTGCTGCATGCTAACTTGATTTAATGCATGCACTACCTTTTTAATAAATTCACTATTTTTTATTTCTTCAGATGTCCATTTGTATCTTTTTTCATGTATTCTTTTTCTTTCTAGTTTTTTGTTAAGTACTAGTTTTGTTCTTATTAGTCTATGATCGCTTCCTAGGTCAAACTGATTTAATACTGATACGTCTTCTACTAGGTTTCTATTCTTCGTTAAGATATTATCTATTCCATTCTTTGTCTTTTTATCGGGACTCATTCATGTCCATTTTCTGCTTGGTTTTTTATTGAAAAAGGAGTTCATTGAGTACATGTTATGTTCATTCATGAAATTGAGAAGCATTTCCTCTCTATCCTTTCTTTTCCCGTAGCCATTATTACCAATTAAATGTTCATAATCTTCCTCTTTTTTGCCCAATTTAGCATTAAAATCTCCTAATAGTATTTCGTAATTTGCTTTATTTGTTTCTATAGCTGTTCTTATTTCATCATAAAATATTTCTGCTTCTTCATCGTCGTGGCTTTTGGTCGGAGCGTACACTTGGATCACTTTCAGAGTAGTTCTTTTATTAATCCTGATGATGAGATATGCTACTCTGTCTGATATGGGCTTGAATTCTTCGATACACTGTGTGAGGCTTTGTTTTACCAAGAATCCCACTCCAGTGCATTCGCCACCTTTATGCATAAAATGTGTGCCATTTTTTAGTATTATATACTCATCACTTTTTCTTCTGGTCTCGCATATACCAAGAATATCCCATTTTATATCCTTTAGTTCACTTTCTATTTCTGGGAATCTATTGTCGTCCGTCAGTGTTCGAATATTGTAGGAGCATAGCCAAATTGTCATCTTGTGGCAGCCGGGTCTTACCTAGGGATTCTTAGCACCCCCCTTCCGTTAGTTGTTTGATCGCTGCCGTGATCAAGACTCTGGGAAGTGCTGGGCACTGGGGGCCTTTTCTTTTTTGTCCTGTACATTGACTTGAAGGTTTGGACCGTTATCTCCTCACGCTGGTCCAGTGCGGGTTGAGGAGGGAAGGGAAGGATTTGGGTAGGTCTGGGTTGATGGGTAGGATTTAGGATTTGGATCCGCTTCTCTCCCGGGAGAGGATTGGGAGAAAAAACCGAGCTCGCGTGGGCAGGGGCGCATCCCTGAAGCAGACCTGTCTTTACCGGGATCGTAAAGAGTGTCTACCCGCTACCACCTGAGAAACTAGTCAGCGTATTTTACGTCTTCCAATAGAGATTTTTGTCCATATGATCGTACTATTCTCAATGACTCATTGAAGATCTGTATGAGATTTTATTCTAATCTTCTTTTTCGCGTGCCATATCAGAACTATCCGACGTTGGCGATCACCATTGCGAAGGCTTCTCGATCTCTCGATCGATTTATTCTAAAACGTTCGAAAAAGTTCTGCCTGGAGTGTTGCTCGAATAAAATCCGTACTAAACTACTTCGTACAATGTATATTTTGACATGTGCATGACCCAGTATATTTATTCAGTAGTAGTTATATTGCGGTTAGATCCAGGATTTTTTCTAGTCGCATGCTTTTTGGCTCTCATACATCCGGCTCTAGGTGGATGCATTCTGTCACTAATCCTGTTCATTAGTTCTTTTAGGGCCGTATATTTCCCAGCGACGATGAGCGGTGCGTGACTGTTTCGTTACGTCAGTCTGTCAACTATTTGTTTCGTACAGTCTGTACTCTGTTTCGTCACACTAGCTTAGAGTTCACCCTAGTACTTTTAAGAGCTTCATGGCCGCTTGACTACTTGTGTATATATTGCTCCACTTCAATTCGAAAGCCCTCATGTTAATTACTCTTGGATAATGTAAGATTGCGTATGTCTCTGCTTTGCATACTGAGGTACATTCGCTTACTGGAACAAAAATATTTGCGCCTTATGAAAGGCGCAAATCACTTATCTATTCATATCTAATCACAGCTCACAAGCTGTCATTTGTCATCTCAATATTTCCGCCAGGCTGGGAGCCATTCTGTCTCCGGCTTCTATATAAAATGTAGCTTCTCAATTTCTTAAATTTTAAAGTGTTTGTTTGTCTTTGTTTAGTGTATTTGTTATGTCCCAATTTACATTTATAACATTCTATTACTGCTGGATTGGCCACAACTGACGAAGTAAGTCTATAAACGTTAATCACATAAAAAACTTTTTTCAACTATAAACTTGTTTTTATCCAAGTGAATTAATTTTCCTTAAAAAAAAAAACATTTCATGGCTTATTTCAGATGCCCTTGAGGATGATCTTGTGATCGAAAGTACTTGGGCAAGATTTGATTTACTACTGTGTTCGATATTTGCCTTAAGTACCATCAAAGTTCATTTATTCGAACATTCAACGTTATATTGAGAAATATTTACATTTATAAATATTTCTACATACGAGCCTTGTGCAGTTTTCGATACGTCTGCGTACCATGTATAACTCTGCAGCCTGAGTTGTGTATTTTCTCCGCCTCATCTCTCTCATGGTGATAAATTCACTTGGAAAGATACTTTACGCTACTATCTAAGTATCATATGGCCAGAAGTCACCATCCATTCGGTATTCCTGATTTCATTTATGATATTTCTATGTCCTGTTCAAACCAGGTTGCTTCGAATTTTTCACAGTCTGTAACGATCAAAAGAACCTATTTTTTTTATTCAGAACGCAATTATTTTTATACGCTTCCTATATAACGTAGTTTCGTTTTAAATAAGGTAAACATTAAAATTGTTTTATTTAAACGATCCTTTAAGAATGACACAAACTTGTTCTAAAACTTTTCTTTAATTGGACGAATTTGATCATACGATTAAGACTTTGGTGTAATTTCGACGGGAAGATTCGAAGTTTTCAACAAAACCTCTTATTCTGTTCCTGATCACAGAACGAATTACATGTGTTGTTTTTTCCGCATGTGTCCATCAGGTGAGTCGTTATAATTTTTCTATAAGCTGTGTTCTATCGATTATAGTATAAATAGGGCATTAACAACTTCTTCTTTTACTTCTTTACAGAAGAAAAAAATAGTGATCCTTTCTTTTAAATATTGGACTATTTTTTTTGTCTTCAGTACTATTAATCTTGCTTTTTATATGTTTGTCTTAGAATGTAAATAAGATGTGACTTCTGATTGATTTTTCTTCTGGCGGACTGAGTAGGACTTATGGATAACTAAGGTTAATTAAGCGTGATTATAGCCCATTGTTGAACTATGGAATATCTTTGACTGGGAAGTTGTTAATATTATATATAATAATAATAATAATGGTAACTTAATATATAACTAATATATACTATTATATTAATAATATTAACTTATTTTTTTTTATTTTAAAAGTAAGGAATATGCTTATATTTTTAAGAAGACAATATGTTTTTATATTTATATTTATATTTCATTATATTCATTAATTATTATTGTAATAATAAAATATATGTAAAAATGTTTTCTTTATCTAGGTGAACGAACCATTTAAAATTTAAAATTAGTCGTGTTTTTTACAAATGTAGGTCAATATATCTCCTCAAATAAATTTGTCAACACATTTATTAAGTGTTATTTATTTCATCATCATTATTATCATCATCATAATCATCATTATCATCATCATCATCATCATTATCCAGCCTTCATTTATCACGTTCATTGCTGGACATGAGCCTCCCTTAAACTCCTCCATTCTTTGCGATTTTGTGCTCTTTGTTTCCAATTTTTGGTGATACGTCTGATGTCGCCAGTCCTTTTTTGTAGGTGGTCTTCCTCTACTACGTTTGTCTGGTCTTAGCCTGCAATTTGTAATTTTGCTCGTCCATCGTGAGTGATCCATTCTGGCTACATGATTCGCCCAGTTTCATTTTTGTTCAGTTATGCGTTCCACTTCCATTATGACGAAAGCATTGGAGGAAGCATTGGAGGAAGAGATTGGGATAAAAGTTAACGGCCAACCAATTAATAATATTAGATACGCAGATGATACGGTTTTAATGGCGGAGACAGTAGAAGACCTACAAGACATTTTAAACAAGGTAGTCACAGCTAGTGAAGAGAAAGGGTTAACAATGAATGTCAAGAAGACGAAATTCATGATTATTAAAAAAAAAACAAAGATTGAATGCAAACCTGTACATTCACAATAACGAAATCGAACGGAGCACAAATATAAATATTTGGGAACAAGTGTCAATAACAACAATGACAGCACAGAAGAAATATAAAAACTAGAATTGGAAAGGCTCGAGTTGCTTTTGTTAATATGTTAAGGACATTCTGGGAAGTCATGACATTAACTTAAACCTGAAAATGATATTGGTTAGATGCTACATCTTTTCGATACTGCTGTACGGAATAGAGACTTGGACTTTAAACAAGAGCAATACCGATAAACTAGAGGCCTTCGAAATGTGGATATATAGAAGAATTTTGAAAATACCTTGGAGAGACAAAATAACAATTAGTATAGTTCTTCGAAGAATGAACAAAGAACAGGAGGTGTTGATCACCATCAAGAGAAGAAAGTTGGAATATCTTGGTCATGTGATGAGAGAAAAAAAGTAACGATTGCTCCAGTTAATTATCCAAGGAAAGATTCAGCTCAAACGAAGCTTTTGCAGATGACGTATATCTTTTTTGCGCAATTTAAGAGACTGGTTCCTGTGCACATCAACCCAATTATTAAGAGCAACAGCTTTAATGATACGAATAGCAATGATGATTGCCAAACTCCGTAGCGGAGAGGGCACTTAAAGATGAAAAATGCGTTCCATAACATCAGCAATACAAGTCCTTCTTCGCAGATCTTCGTTTCTTATTCGGTCCCACAACGTTACTCCCAGCATAGACCATTCCATTCATCTCTGTGCCACCTTTAATTTCGAAGTCGTAGTCTTGGTTAGGGTCATAGTTTCCCATCCATAGGTTATGACCGGTAATACGTATTGGTCAAAAACTTTTCTTTTGAGGCTAATTGGTGTGTTGGCGTTAAGTGTGTCTCGTAGTTTTTTAAAAACTACCCACGCTTTAGTAATTCGTCTTTGGACTTTACATATTTGGTTATCTTTGCTGATTCTTCTTTCATGACTTAAATACGTTAATCTCTCCACCAGTTTTACCTCTTTTTCTTGAATAGTTATTTGGGACCATATTTGTCATAAACTTAGTTTTAATCAAGTCCATTGTGAGGCATACCTTCGAATATGCAAAGTCCAATTCATTTAACATATCTGTGGCTTCTCCTAAATTATCTGTGATAGGGATAAAGTCATCTCCGAAACAGAGATGGTTAAGCTTTTGGCCGTCTATTGTTACTCCTCTGTGGTCCCAATTGATCATCTTAAAGGCATACTCTAATGCCGTTGTGAATAATTTCGGTGACAATATATCTTCTTATCTTATCCCACGTTTTATTTTTAATGCTCGGGTTCTATCGTGTATCTTAACAGTCATAGTGGCATTTTTGTACATATTGTAAATAAGTTCACTATACCTATGGTCAATCCTACTGTCATTCATTGCTCTCCTTCCGACTCGAGGAGATAAGAATACGGCCGGGGCCAGAGAACCCTGCCTGTCGTAAAGGGCGACTAATAGGCGGATATGAGAGGTGGACAGCCGTCGTTTGAGGTGTCGGGTTGGTAGAAACGCACAGAGATGCTTAGTAATCTCAGTCACCGGTCTACATTCCTAGTATACAAGATGAGCACCTCGTGGCACCACTCTACTCTCATTTTCCACAAGAGCCAGTTGAGGTTGAACGAGCCGGGTACGTATGCACTTCCCAAAGCCGACACCAGTGTGGATTGACTTGGCACGTACCCACCTTGGAATGATTTACGAGTGGTAGAGGAGCGATTCCTCGGTGGTGACCTGTCTATGTGCGAGATGGTATTCCACCACCTGCGTGGCGTGACCCGCAACACAGGTACTACGGGGAGGTGGAGCTCCACGATGCTTCGGCATCGTGCCACCTCCAATTGGTGTCGGACTCGTAGGGGCAGTGGTATGCGCTGGGGGTCGTATGCCGAGAGGCCAGGTAGATCAGGGTCCTGCCAATTCATTTTGGAGGGCACAAAGCATTGCAATGTCATTTATTGCTTCTATAAGGCTGTCTATTTTGATCATGTCGAATGCTTTATGAAAATCTATAAAAGTGATGACAAGAGGTTTGTTGTATTCTATAGATTTTTCAGTGAGTGTTTTACTGAATGAAGGTGATCATTGGTACCATAATTTGATCGGAATCCTGCCTGCTCTCTCGATTGGTAGAAATCTAATTTTTTCCCCAATCTTAATGTTACTAACCTAGTAAAGAGCTTGTATATGTGTATTCATTTATTTAAGTTTCTCCAAATGTTGCAACATGTGCATTGATAAAACTGTAATTAAAACAATTCATTTGTAAGCGCAAATAGCACATTCTTTGACTGTAGGCTTTAAAGTCAATAATAAGGCATTTTGTTCTTTGGTTTACAATAAATTTTACCCCATGTGTTGGCTTTCATTGCTTCTTCTTCTTTACCCTTAAGTAATCCAACTTTAGACATAGGCCTCCCCCAAATCAATCCAGTGTCTTCTATTTTGCGCCACTTGCTTCCAGTTGTGTCCTCCGATCTTTTTAATATCATCCACGCATCGCATCGCAAAAGCTAGATCTACCTTCAATCAGATGGGGGCCTTCTTCAAGAGTCACAACCTCTCTCTTTCTCTCTCTTTCTCTAGGAAGAAGAAGAACATCTTGGTTGAAGAACCTCAGAATCTGGTTCAATACAACATCTATGCAGCTTTTCCGCGCTGCTGCAGATAAGATAAAGATTGCCATGATGATCGCCAACATTCGTAACGGATAGACACATCAAGAAGAAGAATTTCATGTGTAGCGTTTCTCTGCTCCTCTTTCCTAACCATGGTCTCCATTGTTGTATTTCGTTGTTCCATCTCTTATCCTTCTATCTCAGTCGGGCATTGTGTCGAGAAGCTTCATTTTAATTTGGAAGCATGTTCCCCTGCGTTTTTACTTTCATTGCAGCTATAATATATGAATTGTCAAGAGTGCCAGTTCCGTCCACCCCATTTTCTGCAGTGCTAAAACATCTACTTTTTACGTGTTCAGTATCTACCTCTAGTAAAGATGTGAGTGCTCCAGTTCCGTCCAGCTAATAGTTCCTGAGGTTTCGTAACATATGCTTTTTTACAGGGAGAGATTGTCGACCTCTAGCCCAACCTCTAACCTGAAGGGTCAGGGCCTTTTCTGTTATGGTTGCCATACCATAGTCGCGGTTGATATTTTTATTTCCCACCTTTCCATCGGTCCTAGAACCGGTTACGACATTCCCCTGTCCACCGATAGGGGATAGACAATTCCACACTGACACTCCTTTTACCTCTCACCATATATATTGCTCAGAGTTCATAAAGCGTATTTCGAACCGATCAATGAAGAGCTAAGTAAAAGATCAATGGCAAAAAATTAGGATAGATCCAACACTTAGAATTAGAGCATTGACAGTATTTTAGAAAATTATTTTTTTTTCTTCACATATCTAGCTTATTTTTAGAATTTTAACTCTTTAATTACAAGCAAAGATCAAAACTATACTCCCATTGAAAACAATTCATAACAGTTATTATTGAAAATAAAAACCAAGTCTAAATATATTTTTCATTTATATCTCAAAATAAAATAATAATAAAGCGACTTTACAAACCACGTATAGAAAACTTCGCATATTGTTAGATCGATCGTCTTACTTTAATGTTCAATGCATATCTATCGATCAAACTCCTACAACTTTGCATTTTTACGTTGACTTAATAGTTCTTCGTTGATGGATGAATCTCTCGCAACTATAAAACCACAATTACCTTTTTAGGTATAAGTATCAAGAAAAAAGATGAAATCATCACTTGGTAATTACACGTTTTAGAAAATTTATTATCTTCTGATTTGTCGTGCGTATAATTTGCAAATAGGATCTTGTTACCATAAAGTATAATGTATGTACAGAAAATTGCGCCTCCTGGTGATACACGATCTATGGGGAGATCAGTTGAAAAATTCGCAAAATGGTTCTTTTTGTAGTAGGTGTATGTAAACGATAGAGTTGGATTAATAAGTTTCAGGTAATTCAAACGCATTTAAGTGTTTTTCATTATACAAATGGAAGCATAGAGTATGCAATAATTCGAAGCATATCCAATCAGCGACAATTAAAAACTGGTACAAAATACAATATTATAAAAAGTCACAAGAAAAATAGTAGATCAAGAAAAAGTTGACAAAAAGCTAATAGTTTTCGATTTTTTCTATATATTATCAATTATTAAAAAGAACTTAAGAAACACAAACACTGATAGAGATTTATCTAAGATTATAAACTAAAATGTGAATATATGTTGTAGATACATTAGTCAGGCCGTGGAGTATAGGAGTCTACATTGTAAAAATGACATGCACCCTATCCTCCATGCTATGGCATGCTGGACGAGCCATATAGTCTGTAGTCGACACCTCGAAGTATCAGCGGGAATACAAAGTGTACCAATACTCATAAGCTTATGAAACGCATCTGACGGATCATAGGGGCCTTCACATTTTGCCCTTTTTCAACTTGTCTGGAGTGAAATATCTTTAATCTTTCCTATCGGCCTCTCTTGGCAAACTCTTGTTTTTCCGACCCCGAGTCGGATTGGGACAACTACCAAAAAAATGAAACAAAGGGATACTTACATAAATCTCCTGAAAAAATGGGCAAATAAAAAACAACAAGAAAGGCTTCTAGCAATTTAAAATAAGGACGCTACTTCGAAGGATCTTATTCTTGCTGGATGAAAGAACAAAGGCTCTTGCTTCCTAAAACGTACACAAAGAAAAAGTTTAGAAGATTTTTCTACAACACAAAATGGTTCGGAGAAATTAAATAAAAATTTATTTTTGTCTCAAACAAACAGTTACAAAAACAGATAATCAAATTACCTGGGCTTATACCAAAATAAAATATAAAAAAAACTTACATATGTCCTATCTGTTTACCATTGGGAAACGCTACAAAAAACTTTCAAAACTATTATTAAGTTATTTATAACTTTGTAGAAATAGGTTATTAAAATTAAAGATCTATCTTTTAATTAAAATGAGACATCATAAAGTTAACTTCAAAATAAAAAAAATAAACAAACGTCATAGAAAAATTAAGGCTAGCTGTCATATGTCAACATTTATACTTTAGACGACACAGCAACACATAAATTGACAGCATCACCACACCCTTGATTTACAGTATATAATACATATTACATTATTTAAATTGTTATGAAAGCAATTATTATTATTTGAAAAAAATGTCTACTTTACTTTGAAAATTAAACACAAAATGTTACCTTTAATTCACATAAAATTTTGCACAGAAACTTCTGAGATTATTGTCAACATTTCTGGGGTTGAACTCTCTGGACACGATAAAAAAAAACTACATCTATTTGAGGTTGAACTCTCTAAACACGATCAAATACAAAACTGCTTCAGGAACAGATAAGTAAGGTGAACAGACACTTATGCAAACCTTTTAAAACGGGAACCATCCCATTCACTTTTCAAACATTGATACAAATCTTCAGAAATTAGAAACAGTTGTCACTCTTCCAAATTCGACATATTACATAGAGTGAAAATTTCACTATTTTCAGCAAATGAATGCCGGATCATTTCATAACAATCATGGTCTCGTTCAAGCAACTCGTCAATCCTGATTTGACCTTGTTCGATCTCAAAACCAAACGCAAATCACTTTCCCCCGCGCTTTACAACCCGTACACGCCAAGGAGCCAACTCCAATTCGTTACGACTTACTGATCGTGAAAATAACCTTGGATCTACTTCCAGAGTTATTGCGTCTTAGCAAAAGAACACAAGACTTTGCAAAATTTTTCGACTTGATTTAGGATCATCGAAAATTAAACGCAATATATCAAACATTTTAAAATTTGGTTGCAAACAGATAAATGAATACATTTCATCTCGAGAGGGGCGTACTGAAGAATTTTATACATAAATATTTCATAGTTAAAAAAATTTAACACGCTACAATTATTCAAAAAGAAACTTTGAAGTATCCGACTAATCATATTCTTATGGTCATCTGAACTTTGAATGAACTTTGTTTTGAGAGAACTTTTTTTCTTCTATGGTATGCATGTGGTGGTCTTAATTTACCATTATTTTTACGGTGTTCATACAAAACATTATGTACTGATGACTTGTTGATACCTAAAATATAAAAATATAATTAAAATTACTTTGACATAATGCTGAAAAATGCATCGATATAAATCTGAATATAAGACATCGATATAAATCTGTACATAAGTGAGAAAGTTAAATTTATTTTTAATATTCTATTAAGACATTAAACAATGTTTTAATAAAAAGTTTTTAAACAACCTCATAGGAAGCGGTAAAAAATAGTTAAATTGGGGATCTTGGTGGCTATTCAATTAAACCTCCTCGTCCATTCAGACGTGTACGAACGAGTCTCTTTATAGCCCTCCATAAAATTATTGGACTCTCCGAGTTATAGTAATCTAATCACCGGCATCCTTTGGAGACCCGTATTGGGATCGTGCAAGTTCGGAACAGCGACACCTGGTGTCGTAAATCAGCAAAATTTACTGCGCTTTCATGTTAGATCGAGGTTACCGAATAACTGTCAAGGACGTAGCCTCAAAAAAGAAGAAGAAAAAGTAAGATTGAGGTTATGTCGGTATGTTATTAAAAGGTAAACGTTGTATGTAGTGTAAGTACAAATAAATATATTATTAAATTACAGCATTACTGTTAATATGGATGCAATAATAAAAACTGGATTTGAGAAAGTAAATCACCAAATAACTTTCCAACCAAGCACTGAGTCTAAGGGAAAAGCTTTAGTAGTAGCAAATGTCAAAAAAGAATGGAAGAATTATATGGAAGAATTAAGAAAAATAAATTACCATAAATAATGCTAATGCACAAATGCATAAATTGGCAGGTTAAGCCCATGATATCATCATATTGATTTGAACAATTAATTCTTTCCTTGTAAACTTTTGGACAGCGAATATATCTTAATGCATCTTGAACTTGATGCATTTTTGTAAACTTGAAAAAAATAAAATTTAAACATTAAACTTGATTTTCGGCTTAAAATGAACTCTGAGTGTTATGAAACTAAAATTTACACTTAAAAGTGAACTTTTATTTATTATTTATTTCAAACTGACTTTTGACTAAATCGGGCGCAAGAATAATGCATAATTTAGGTTATGTTACTTATGCTTTTTTATGATATAAATCCACTTTTCTCTAGGTAGTAATTTGTGCTTCGAAGTTGGAAACGAATAAAACTTAAATTGACAATTTTTTGTTGTATTTTTACAATTTATAACATAGCATTTCCTCCATTTTTATTCAGTGACAGAAGGTGTAAATAAATAAACGAATATGAAATATGACAATTGACAATATGAATTTATGAAATCTATGAAATGTGCAGTAAAAAATGCAAGATTTCTCCGCTACTCGCGCACGATCCAAGTACTCGTTCTCGTACCACATCCAAGTACTTGCACGTCGCCAATACGTATCACCGTAGAAGATATCATTAGCATTTTTGCCCCTAAACGCTGGTTTCTAATCTGTAAGATTGTTTATTACCTTTTACAATTCTTGTTTAGATAGTAATCTATTAAATTCAGAAATTATTTTAAGCAAATTGCTTTAAAATTTAGGTGATATATTTCTTTATATTGGGTGTCTTAAGTTGAGTGGTCTATTACACGTATTAGAGGTAATCAATGAGCAATTCACTCTCGATATTGAAGGAGCAAGGACAAATGAATAGAAATTTTTCTTTTCGAATAGTTTGAGGTAGTTTCCAATAAAATTTAGTGGTATTTCCAATTTGCATTTAATACATTCGGACTTGGATTTTATTCTTTTAAATTGTTAAACCTTGGCGGTTTCCAAGCATTTTATGGTTTTTACCTGCCACAAGGTGCAGTAGGCCAGTGATCAGTTTGCAAATCTCTCCAGGTTTATTTTAAAATAGCTGGTTTTATCGCGGTAATGAGTTTGTACTATCTACGGCTGGTGAATTAATGCTGATTGGTGATGAGTTTACGTCTACCCATTCAATCCATTGATTAGTAAACCGTTCGTTAATACATCGCCTTACGTTTATGCTATATTGCGGATGTGCGCCGACTTGTTGAAAACACAAATCGTCTTCTGAGCATATGTTACCATTTTTGCACCTCTCAAAATTGGATCAAGTGTTTGCTCTAATAATTCTAAACATGCTTCTCCGTTCAAATTTTTTTTGTATAGAGAATGAAATGAATGAATGGAATCAGTTAATCCCCATAAATTTTTGCCCAGACGTTTAATTTCATTGGCTATTGGGTAAACAGTGATGTTTCGTGGAAAGCTCTAGGATTTTCATCAGCCCAATAACATGAATTGTGTCGACTTACAGGATCATTTAGAAATAATAAAATATTTATCCAAAAAACAAATATTTAATTTGTATTACTATTTATTTTTTCAGCCATAATCTCACAAAACTGTAGTCGCCTGTCTGGATCATCTTCAGATGATCTAGAACATTACCTAAAATTACTTCTCTCGCTGCAGTCCTAACACGATTTTCACATTTCTTTTTTTATAAACTACTGATCGCGTTTCATCAATTTTTACACTAGTTTTAATAGTTTTAATATGTGTGAGTGATGAAGAGGTTTATCTTGATGAAGTTGATTAAATAGTTCTTCTGGCACACTTTCCATTTATAAAAAATTTTATTGCGTTCTGAAATGGAGTAATGCTTAGAGAGAGCATCTTAATGCATTGTAGAGATGAGTGAGACATTTCGATTTTTTACAAAAAGTGTACAGAATAGTCAAATCGGTGTACTCGACTGTATTCGTAAATAATAAAAGCACAATTTTATCTCCTACCTTGATAAGTGACCCATTAATGCCAGAGTTATTTGAAATTATTAATAAATCCGGTCTGACACACCCTGCACGAATAATGGGAGGTTAGTTGTCATGTTATAGTGTTAAGAGTTAATACGATATCTGATTTAATTTCAAGTTTATTGTTTAATTTTACTGACACAAAAATATTAAATACACGAGGCCAAAATATTCATCGCCTAGTGAATAAAAATACTCACAGGAAAAATATTTTTTAGGTAATTTTAAGTTCTATTCAAAATCTATTTAAACCTACTTAAAGCTGTCAATATTTTTAAAATATAGTTCACTTTTTAAATAACCTATATTTACGATGTTTTAAAAACAGTATTTAGTACAGAAATACCTGAGTCAAAAACGGTATTACAAAAGAACTAACTGTTACACTTCTATCCGATCTGTGGTCGTCACAAAGGCGGCGAGACCCTTACCAAACCGCAACCACTTCTGCTCAATAGGGAGCCTCAAACAGGCACTCGAAATATTATAAAGAGGTGTTGAAGTGTAAAACGATTCCTAACTATAAAATCATGCTACGACTTAGTGGCTATCGACAATGATATCTATTTCAAAGGAACTTCTTCGGGTGTCTTTTAGTAAGTTTGTGAAAGGGGCCATTTGCTGCATTTTATTAAGATTTTATTGACTAAGACAGTGAATAAATTTAAAATTATTGACATTTATTGGCAATTGTGTGTTTTGACAAAATATATTGGTAGAAATAGAAAAATGAATATATGTATTAAGGTAAATAATAATAATTAAAATTATCCAAGATACAACAGGAAGGCAACATATTAGAATATAAAAGATTAAACTAGGTAATAGAAATAAATGAAAGACTTACTCACATTCTTTCCACTACTACAGTTTTCTGATCATCATCAAACAAACCTTACATCAGGTATGGTACAAAAGGTGCCAATATTACTCATGTTAGTTAAAAAATTGGGAGGGGAGATTTTTAATTTACTTATTTAATGTAAAGGTGAAATTAGTATTAAATAATATGAACAGTACTTACATTCCGGTACAAGGTCTATTGCTAAGGGGCATGTTTCAATTGTTCATAGTATCGTGTATGAGTTTTCAACTTATTATAGGTACATCGACCTAAAAGGGATGTTTCTTAAAGAGCTAGTCTAGAAGTTACTTTGTGTTGTGATTGATTGAAAAATGAATGAATGTTATTGTTTGTAACTGTATCAGTGATGTTGTAATAAAGAAGATATTTCTATTATTTCTAGAGATATATTTATGAAAATATATGGTAGTTATATATTAGTTGATTACCTATTTCTAAATAATGTAAGTAATATGGCTCTTGATAAGGGACAAACTTTGTATGGAAAGTTTGTCAAAGTTAGTATTCTAGCCAATGAATAACCAAACGAAAAGTTAGCAAATGAACAAATGAGAGCATGAAAAATAATTTTATTGTAACTTTCTTAGAAATTTGGGGATAGGTTGAAGACTTGTGAGTTTGTCAGTGTTGATAAAACTAACATGAAAAACAAAATTACAAAATTACAATAAACATAGAAACATGTAGAACAATGCAGATAAACGTATTTACACCGAAGACAATATACAAATACAAATTGATAGATGCATTCTAAAGATTGTAAACTCATGTACAAAATTATCGAATATTTTGGTATTTTTCAGTTCTTTTTTTTGTAGTCAGTTTGTATTTTAAAATAATTTTAGATTACTGATTTTGCTCATATAGTAGGCTGGTACTCAATCGGTTTGAAATATTTTGACGTTTATTTGACGTTTATTCAGTGATTAGTGTCATTCGTGCTTTTGACTCGTGAAACGTGAACTTTAAAACGTGACTCATCCGACGTATTGTCCAATAATCAGCCCATGTCTTTGGACGATGTTTCTTAGGTATTTTGACAAATGTCGACTTTAACCAATCAGTTGGTAATATCCCAGTATCATAAATTCTATTAAAGAGATTACACAGAGTTTTCAGCACTTACTTCATCGGGCCAAGTGCTTTTCCATTTTTTGCCGTTTTGTATTGAACGTTTAAAGATAAAGGGTCTTAAATACAGTTAAAGTCCATACAGTTATTTATAATTTATATTGAATTATTTTAATTCTTTTTAACCCCGCGATGATACGCTGATGGTCGTGTTTACGAAATAATTTTATGCGGAATACGAAAAATGGCTGAAGAATCTGCTACTACTATGTATTTAACGACGCCGGTATGCGCTAATCTTGTCAATCAATAGGTAAGAATATAAATAGACTTACTCACAATCAATTCAATTTAACTATCAGACGACCGTTCGTTTCTACAATATGCAAAGCATCTTCAGTCTCGATCAAAGTTAAATAAATGTTGAGATGATAAAACCCATTTAGGTGTTGTCTAATAAGAAACAAAGTAGATGTCGACATTCAATAATTATGCCATATTACAGTCTGTGTTTATTTCAAAAGAGTAAGTTGAATAAAAGGTATCAAGTTAAAAGTTAAACAGACAGGTAATGCCACAATTGTTATAAAATAGTCTATTAGATGTAGATAAATTAATAAATGAGCAATAATAACCATTACTTCATGGTTGAAACTACTAGTGTCTCTAACTTACTTGTCTGTTAAACTATTAAACTTTATATCTTTTTATTCACTCACTCTTTTGAAATAAAACCACAGACATGTAATATGTATCATTTTGTATTTTCCAACATCTACTTTGTTATCTTATAGCAAACCCTAATAGGGTTTTAAATCATTTTCAATTCTTTTTAACCCTGTGATGATACGCTGAGATGGCGTTGATATTGTACGATAAGCGAAACCTTGTTTGATTGGTAAATTAAGAAATATGACTGTGAGTAAGTCTTATCTACTTACCTATTTACCTATTTGAAATGACGCACACGAGCTAACACATTCATGATCTTAGTTAATCCTTTTCCGGGTTGTTTTTCATAAATTCGGTAATTGTCATCGAACGCCCGTTGTAATGTTTTTCGGGAAAAACCTAATCTAGGAGATTTATATTTTATCACGTCCAATTACTATTACCGTAAGTACCTCAAACTTTCCGATGTCGTTCGAATTTTACCTTCTCAGAAATAGATACAGGCTGGCCTACGATTTTTAAGAGGGCGATATCCCTTCTTCTCTTTTTGATTTAAGTTTGGTAAAATTTTAGAAGAACCTTTTTTACTTCTCGTGTGGCGATCATTGAGTGAAGTCGCTTGCCTAAATTACCGTCTCTTACCGTCTCTGTGCATTTTTCTCTCAGTCTGTATCACTTTATTTTGAGTTTCTTCTATACTTGTTAGATTATATATAGTTTAAATACCTTTAAGTTAATTACAGTCAGTGTTCTTCTTCTTCTTAGTCGTTACATGCAGGTATCGTGATATCATGAAGTGTTAGGTAATTTCAAATTTCCTCACGTTTTTCTATCTCTGAACAGTCAGTGTTGCATACAAGTAAAGTATTAAGTACAGTATATAGCTTTCAGTGAAGTACCTAGTGCCGCAGTACGTAAGATTTACTGTAAGTCGTAATTATACTTCAAATTATTGGGCGAGTAATATGGTATGGTATCATATCATCTGCCATTATCTGGACGTATCTAAAGTTCCTCCATGTCTTCACCTGTAGATTGCTGATTTTTGCATTCAATTTAAAGAACATTTCAATAGATTCAAGAAATTTCAATAAGTAATAATTATGAACATTTAAGTCTCAGTTTCTCATAAATAATAGTGCGAGATAGTTAATCCACTTAACCAAGTGCGGTTTGGTTAAATTCTTATGTATTTCATTTCTGTAACCTTTTTGTATTTTGGTAAATTTAGAATTGATTAATTTTTGTTATCTTTTGTGTTGGTATACTTTATTCATTTATTTGCTAATATCCGAATACCCTTTATTTGTACATGATTGTATTATATATCTTTGTAAAGACATTTTCTAATGATATTACTGCTTATTTTTTATATGTATACCACCATTTCATAGTTGTTGGTGTACTTTTATTACTTGTGTTGCATTCAGCAGCGTGATAATTTTTTGTTGAATATATGGTTATTGTTTTATGTATGTATTTTATTTGTCGGCTCCTAACAAGATCCCTGATAAAATAGTAACTCTGAATATTTGATTTTTTACCTTTAATATTATTATTAAGCCTTTGACCAGTAGAAAGATCAGACTGATTATGTTTCGTAGGTAACTAAGTGTAATACCTAATATATTTATTATTTGTTTATATAATGTGTTGACCAAATTTATTTGATAATTAACTGTTGGTATCTTTCCTTGGGTTTGATCTCTGAACCTAAATATCTTTCCTTATCTCTTTTCTTTTCTAAGGTTTCTTAATTTTCTCCTTAACACCAAAAAAATGAGTAGTGCCCTCTTTCTATCTTATCGTATCTTTGTTAATTTTACCCATCTATCGTTTTGTTTATTTCTGTATCTTTTCTAATATCTCTTATCCTATCATTACTTACTTCATACGTTGGACCCATTCCGTCCGCAAAAGCTAGTTTCGACACCACGACTCGCTCTCCACCAACCTTCTTGGCTGTCGTTCGCAGTGTCGTCCATTGGTGACCTTTCTAGCACACCCAAAAAAAAGTTTCCGAGGTTACATACTTGTTTATTGATGTCTAATATTCTGTGTTCGTTTCTGTATTCTAAACTTTGGGATACGTGTTTCAGTTTGTTTCCAGCGACCCCTTTTGTGTTTCTTTTCATATTGTTCAATTCCATTACATTCTTTACTATGAAATTGTGTTTTCGCATGTCTTATCTTCTGCCTGATTATTGCGTGGATCTCTGTATTCGTTTTTATCTTTATTTCTGACTTCTCTTCTTTGATCCATAAGTCTCAGTATTTCTTCTGTCATCGACACCTTGTTTTTTTTCTGGCATTAGCACACTCAATTATGTTTCTTGACAGTCTGCAGATGTCTTTAATTCTCGTCTAGTTTTCTTCAGTACTTTCCTCTTTGCTTGATGTTAACTTCATTTTTTGTTCTAATATACTAAGTTATTTCTTATTTTACAGTATCATCTTTTCTCTATCAATAGTAGCTGCTTGCCTATTCGTCCTTGCAACTCTTTTTAATCTCAGTCTTATTTTTTCTACTAAAATATTGCGATCTGTTGGTACATCTGCGCCTGGATATGCTTTTACTGCTAATACTGAATTTCTGTATCTCTTATTTATACATATGAGATCTATTTGGTTACGAACAACTCGTTCAGGTGTATCTGCTGGTGATTTCTAGGTATAAAGACGACATTTTGGAAGTTTGCAAATTGTGTTTGTTATCTACTAATTGCTTTTGTACTGCAAAAGGATGCCAAGATATCTCCTCTTTCATGATAATATTGAGATCGTGTTTAAAGTAATGAATAACCATTGTCA
The DNA here is from genome assembly GCA_918026665.1 of Diabrotica balteata. NCBI lineage: Eukaryota > Metazoa > Arthropoda > Insecta > Coleoptera > Chrysomelidae > Diabrotica > Diabrotica balteata. The sequence continues at coordinate 45,016,996 of OU898276.1, read as the reverse complement.
AATATATCTTTGTCTTCTTTTGTGTATCTTTAGATACGATGTTAGTGACTTCAGAAATAGCAAGCAGTTGCATCGTATCTTCATATACGATATTAAGTAATTTAAAAAAGAGAAACTGTTATATTGTATCTCTTGATAAGATATTAGACGATATTAGCTATTTTAAAATAAGTAATACACATCGTATGTTTTTTAAGTTAAAATTTACAATTTTTAAGTATTTTTTCAATTTCATAATTAATAGACATATAGCGACGAATCTTCTTTTAGCTATAGCCAAAATTTACGTTTTAATCAATAAAAACTTAGTTTGTATCAATGAAAAAATTAAAAACTTTGAACTCGTTTTCTAAACAGTTATGATTATACAGTTACGATACTCTTATTTGTGAGCGTCGATATATTTTACAGAAGACGCCAATAAGATACACAATAACATTGTATTTACAGCTTTTAGAGACTAGATTTTACTGTTTGTGTACATTTTAAATAGTTACTTTGGACAATAATTGCGATAACTTGCCTGTGCAAATCGGGCTGAGACATTTATATATTAAGAATAAATTATGCGACGAGCTATGCATTTAATTTGAAATAAAACGATCAATAATTATATTTCATAAATACGTTTAATTAACCCAAATGTATGCATAAAGTTAATTAATGAATAAACAACAGATAAAACAAAGTTTAACCATTTTGCTAGAACCACGTACTAGAAAATCAATTAAAATGACTTAATTATGTTATAAATATTAAGGTATCTTATAATAGAACAGTTAATTTTATTTTAATTTAGAAGATATGAAATATATACTTGTAAGATGTACTCGTATATTTAGGTCTAATCTATCTATCTAATTAGCCTTCTTCGGTCCATCTTTGGACATAGGCCTCCCCAATCCTTTTCCGCTCTTCTCTGTCTGTCGCTACAGTCATCCATCTAGAGCCCACGTGCTTCTTGATGTCATCTGCCCATCTCATTTGGGGCCTTCCTCTGCTTCGTTTATATTCCCACGGTCTCCAACTTATAAGAATTTTGTTCCATCGGTCTTCTTTTTGTCTTATATTGTGTCCGGCAAATCTCCATTTCAATTTTGCAACTTCTTGTCTAACATCCCTCACTTTTGTTTTCTCTCTTATCCACTCGTTTCTCTTCTTATCCATTAGTCTTATGTGCAACATTTGTCTTTCCATTGCTCTTTGGGTTTTTATGATTTTGTCCATGTTTGCTTTTGTAGATGTCCACGTTTGGGAACCATAAGTAAGAACAGGGAGTACGCATTGATTATATACTTTGGTCTTAAGATGCTGTGGATATCTTTTGTTTTTAAGAATGTAGCTTAGTTTGCCAAATGCCGCCCATGCCAGTCTAACTTGTCTCTTGATCTCTGCTGTTTGGTTCTCTTTGTTAAGTTTTATAGTTTGACCAAGATATATATAATCCTTAACTTGTTCTATTTCATCTTGTCCGATTCTCATTGTGATGTCTTCATCTGTATTTGTTATAGTTTTGGTCTTGCTGTAATTCATATTAAGGCCTATCTTTCCAGCTTCTACGTCCAGTTCTTTCATCATTTCAAATAATTCTTCTTTTTTATCGGTTATCAATACGATGTCATCAGCGTACCTTAGATGGTTCAAGCGTTGTCCACAAATTTGTATACCTTTTTTTTCCCATTCTAATCTTTTAAAAGTATCTTCAAGAGCCTGATTGAAAAGTTTCGGTGATATTGTATCACCCTGTCTCACGCCTCTACTTATTTGTAATGATTTTGTTCCTTCATATACTTTAATTGTTGCTTTGGATTCCTTATATATATTGGACCAATATATATATATATATATATATATTATAGTATATATTATATTATCTATATAATATATATATATAACGTATATTAGTATCATATTTTGTTTAGTTTTTTTTCAATTTTTTTGCGTTTTTGCAAGTACTATGAGCTCGTCCATCTTTAAATATTAACAGAATGTTTTGAACTTTATCCACCGTCTTTGAAAGAGTTCTGTCTATACCATTGACGCAGTTAGCTTAACTAGGATGTTCTGGGATCTGGTCCTCCGCTACCGTTAATTTTGCCATTCTGGATATTTTACGATAAGATTTTATTATTAACAATAATCTGTCCAAAAGATTAATTTTTCGCTTCATTTGAAACACACAGACATTTAGAAAAATCTAAACTTTTAATTTCAATGAGTGTTCAAATTTCTGTTAAAAAAAAAAACAAATACACAATCTGTTAATTTAATTGTATACCTATTTGAGCTACGGGTTTGTTCTGAACTCGTTCAAATAGATCACAATTTGCAATAAATAATTCTACCAAATATTTGTAAAAACATTCCTGTTCCACTTGCTTTATTTACGACAAACTTTCCTGAAATATTTTTTTTTTAATCCGTAAAATAGTTTCGAAATACAATTCAGATTTCTGCTTTAATCTGTGCTATCTAAAAGTCAAGCAAAACAGACGTTGATGAAGGTGTTAAAAGAGACATGGGTAATCTAAAATTTGCATTCCACGACATGTCTTTTCAACTAAGCAGAAACCTTAGCGATTTCTCTGAATTGACTCTGAATTGTGTTTCGAAACTATTTTATGGATTTATTATCAGATGTCCGCTATTGCGTCCATACCGAAGCCATTTTAGTGTTGCTTCTTAAAAGACAGAAAATATTCATCTTTCACGTTGAGAACACCTATGAATAACTGTTGTGATGAGACCTATTAGGTCGAAATACGTATCAACAGATACATAGGCGCTTTTGCGTGAAATCAAATATTTGCTGTCTTTTTTCATTTTTTTTTTCTTTAGAAATAACCCTTTGTTTTTTAGGTTCAGTGTAATTTCTGTAGTCTCGCTTCTACACTTAAACCTAATTCTAAAGAACATCCTAACGCTCTGTTTACTTGTATAATTCTGGAGTTGATTTTCTTGTAATCAGTTTTAGTTCGATCAAATATTAGTCTTAAGTCCTTGTAGCTGCAACAAGCTTTTATTTCTTGGTTATTTTTCATACCAAAAGGAACTTTGTTTTCCTCTGAATCAATACGTAAATACTTGGTTTTGTTCATATTGACTTCCAATCCCTCTTGAGTATACTTCGATTAATTATATTCCCCATATCCTTGAGCCTGCATAAGTTTAAGCTTGCAAACATTATTTTGGTGTTAAAAAATAGAGAAGAGTTACTAGATACATAGCTAATGGAGGATTATTTTAAAGAAGTCTTTGGTCATGAGCTATAATAACGCTGATAATGATGATGATGATTAAGATATTAATTGAGATGATTGACAAAACACCACATAAAACACAAATGAAGAAATCAGAAGAGTAACCAAAGTACATATGTAATAAACAAAAGAAAAAACGATTTACTTAATATGAACGAATAAAAATAGAGGTATATTAGACACATTCTAGAACTTAAAGGAAACAGATGTTAGGTTTAAAAAAATCCGAAGGGAAATGACAACATCAAATAAATAAAACTACAGTAAATAGGTAAAGAAATAATAAATAAGACTTACAATCAATTTAATTTACCTATTCAGACGACCGGTTTCGCTTTCTACAATATGCAAAGCATCTTCAGGTCTCGACACAAAGTTAAATAAATGATGCCGGTACTCTATTAATTGATGGATGGTAGAACATGGTTGAAACTATCATGTATTGTTGAATGGAGAACTTAAGTCTGCTATTGTAGTTGTTTGACCAGTAAACGGGAAGTTCTTGAGGAGATAGATTTGATCCAATGAAGTAGAGATATGTTTGTGATTCTTTCATTGGATCAAATCTATCTCCTCAAGAACTCCCGTTTACTGTCAAACAACTACAATAGCAGACTTAAGTTCTCCATTCAACAATACATGATAGTTTCAACCATGTTCTACCATCCATCAATTAATAGAGTACCGGCATCATTTATTTAACTTTGTATCGAGACCTGAAGATGCTTTGCATATTGTAGAAAGCGAAACCGGTCGTCTGAATAGTTAAATTAAATTGATTGTGAGTATGTCTTATTTATTATTTCTTTACCTATTTGAAATGGACTCACACAAGCAACACATTCATGATTTAAAACTACAGTACTGTGCGAATTAATGGAATCATTGTGGCATTTTTTATTTTTCACAGTTGGCAACACTGACCACAAACTTACACCTGACCAAGCATTAAAAACATAACCTCACTTTTCTCTTCCTTTTATTTTAGAGTGTTTAAGGACATTTCCTACTAAGTTTGTGTTGTTTTATAATATTTTGTGTTGTTTTTGGTAATTAGTGAGTTTTTTTCGTTTAATTCCATCATAGATATTACGCATAAAAAGTTTGAAAAAATTATTACATTAAGTAAACACACTTCCATGTCACAAATAGAAATTGCACGAATGTGTGGAGTGAGTCAGGGGGTAGTAAGCAAGATTTTGAAGCGTAAACGAGAAACGGGATCAATAGATGTGAAAAGATTAGGAAAATGCGGAAGAAAGAGAAAACAACACCAGCAGATGAAAGATTTTTATTTCGACAACAAGATCTAGCAGCATTAGATGTAGTGATGCATGACTCAACTGTTTCGGAAAATACTTTTTAAGAATTCCAGAAGGTCAATGCGTCGACAGACAAAACAACTTCTAAATGAACGAATAAAAAAACAAAGGCTATTATGGGCCAAAAATACTCTAATTGGACTGTATATAACTGGAAAAAATTCTTATATATATATATATTATATATATATTCTATATATATACTATATATATATATATATAACTATATTATATCCGGTTTTTTAGGCGTTACGCCCGTCCGGTAGGGATCTATGGAGGAGTATCACCAAGCCGCAAGCCCTTATCTCTTGCTCGTAACTGCTCCAGCATAGGCCGATCAGATCCCAGCATATCCTAGTCTAATGCCGCAGATTTATCTAGAATTTTAAACTGCTGCGTTAGACTTTTTGTTTTCAGTACACCGTAGCTGGGGGCTCGACCCACACTCCACTGAACCATGTCGACAGTGGAAGCGAATGAGAGTGCAGCCGCACAGCCCGCTGAGCTATCTGACCGACAAAAAAAAATTCCTATTTACAGATAAATCTCACTTTATAGTTCAAGAACAGCTGTAGAAATTCGTCAGGAACTCTGACAATGAAACCCTTACACGACCATCCGATATTGATCAAACCGTAAAACATCCAGTCAAAAAAATGTTTTGCGTGATGTTTTAATACAGGGCGGTTGGGTCTTTTGTACCAATCGAAGGCATGATGAACAGCCAAAAATACAAATTCATGTTGGAATAGCATTTAGATACAGAAATCACAAAAATGTCAGCCCCAAGGAGGAACGATTCTTCAACAGAACATTGCTCCCTGTCACAAATCAAAGCAAATGATGGGATTTTTTTAAAATGAGAAGATTGATGTTTTAGATTGGCCCGGTAATTTGCCAGACCTCAACCCCATCGAAAATTTATAGTACCGTTTGCAAAGCTAGATGGTGCTAAATCGACTGAATTACAAAAATAAAAATGATAGAAGCGGTCATTCACGTTTGGTTTCAAGATGAAAGGATATCTGGGAACTGTTAGAATCTCGTACAATATATGCCAAAACGAGTGAAAGCAGTAATTACAGCCAATGAAGGACATATTTCCCACTAATGAGTAAGTTTATTTAGTTTTCAAAATTAATTTTTTATAAATATGTATACTGTTTTTTCATTAAACAATCTATGATTCCAATATTTCGCACAGTACTGTAATCCAACTAGGTCATGACCTTAACTCAAAAATCCTTGAAAATCTTAAAAAATAAGAGGTTAAGTTTCAACTGGACAATTAAAATCAAAAAGAAAAAAAAGAAAACCAAAGAATAATAAAATTTAATAATAAAAGACGAAATACTTAAAAATAGAAAAATTATTTAGTCACTACACAAAGCAATGGAGCTCACTCCTATAATTTGTCCGGAGGCGTGTCGATACATTGAATTTAAAACGAAGAGTTTAATTGTTATGAATTTGCATTGATTATGCAATGTATGCCAATCGAAACACGACTTAGTCACTTATGGGTGTTAACGAGTGATCATTTGCAATAAACTATTTGCATCTGGAGTGAAGCCACTCAGTCACCGTTCAATTAGCTTAATCGCGAATCATTTGTTTCTGTAATTATCCACTTTTTCATCTGCACTTTTGTTTGTGATTAACCTAGTACTTTCTACCTACAGTCCTCTCTCTCTATAACGACATGCAAGGAACCAAGAATTTTCATCGTTGTAAGGAGAGATCGTTTATACAGAGAGAGACAAAATTCGGTACTTTAATAATTATTAAACAAATTTATCAAAACGAATATAATTGAATTAACACTGTATTGTACACCACATAGATTTATTAAAGAATAATATAAGCAATACAGTATAAAAAAATGACTGTACAATTAAAACATCTGTACTATACAATAACAAAATAATACACTACTGTAAAATTATATTTAGCCTACAGTTACCAAAAAAGTCTGTCACCTTGGTCTTTTTTCTTTTCCTTTTCCCACAGAACTGACCTGACCTTGTCCTAAAGTCACATAAATCTTCCACAGCACTCATATCGTCTTCTGATGGATGCCGCATTTTTTGCCGCATTCAATGCCTGCTTTTTTTTATCGTGTCCGGACATTCATGTTATTCATAAAATTTCGGCCCATTATCGGTCTAAGTCGGTTCCATCTTTGTTGACGAGCCATAAATTTCTGCATGTTTCTGCATGTAAGAAGATGCTCCATATTCTGTGCTTCTCCACAGTCACAGTTCACATTATCCTTGGGTCTTCTTTCCCCATTTTACCATGTTTGATTTTACTGGGCGACCCATCCCTGTTCTTATTCCATGTTTAGTTTTCCATAGTTTTTAAAGTCTAGGGACTCTCCGGTCCATTAGAACCTGGGAAGAAAAATATATACCAGGCGATTCATCCTGCACTGTCTTTAAGGAATTCTTTTCCTGGATTTTAGTCGCTTTCGTGGTGTTCGAGCCTTGTATAGGGCATGCCGCTCGTCCACGATCTGTTTAATTTTCTCTATGTGCTCTGCAACGCCTCTGCGTGTTGAGGGTTCTGCAAAACCCGCTACTTTATATAGATTTAAGTAGTGACGTTGGTTTTCCTGCTGAGGGCTCGGAAGCTGGTTTTGGCTCTTGCCCACACTTCACGGGTCACTGTATTCTTCTTCTGCTACACGAACTGCTTGTAGGATGTCCTCGTCAGAAAGTCCAGATGTAGCTACATTTTCATTCACTTCTTCAAAATCTGTGTAGCTCTTCCGGTCCGTAGGTGGTAGTAAGTTCAAACTGTCTCGCCCAAACATCTAATGGCAGGTCATCTTCATCATCAGTCAATCCTTGATCTTCCAGCCATCCTGCGTGCTTAAAGGATAGTTTATTGTATTGCTACGTCACCTCGTCCCAAGATTTACTAATCATACGGATGACATCAAGAATGTTTTTGTTTAAGATCGCCATTATTCTCATACCAATTCCATCAAAAGTCTTCTCCTGTAATGGCTTGTCAAACTCTTGATGACACTTTGGTCCATGGGGCTGAAGAACACTCGTTGTATTTCTTGGCAGAAAACAAAGTTCAATGTTTAAAAGGTCGCACAGTACAGGATGGGCAGGACAATTGTCTAGAAGCAGAAGAATGTTTTTTTCTTTAAGCTCTTTATTATCCCACTTTATTATCGTTTATTCAAAAATTTTCGCAGTCATCCCACACCACATTGAAAATGTCGTACTGACGCATATCGTGCCTTTAGTCCAGGCCACACGTTTTCTAGCCAAATATCCGTTTACCTATCGCGAGCATCTCCGCTGATTTACTTGTAGTTGTAGATCTTGTGCTGCAGCTTTCACTGGCTCAGCCAACCCTCAGATGCCTTGAAATTCTCAATTCCAAGCATTAGTTTCAAAGAACTCAGCTTTTGTCCAGCCCAGAAAGTGGAATATGGTTCATACGCTGCTGCTGTGGTTTCCGCAACTTCTTCTGCTACCGCCCTTCTCTCCCGCTTCATATCACTTTTTTCTGTCCTTCCATATCGAGCCACAGTTGACTGAGATAGCCCCGTACGGCGAACGACCATCCAATTGCTTGAGCTATCGATACCTTTTCCTCTGCCGAGACCACTTTAGGCTTTTTCGAAAACATATTGACTGACTAAGACACAACTCGCAAAAGTAAACAACCGCTGGACACAAATAAAATAACACATTTGTCATCTTCTATTGAACGCTAAAAATCATCGCTATAAAGAGAGAACGATATCGGTATAGAGAGAGAATTAATACATTGTTCTTATGACGGACCAACCAACGTTTAACTATTTTCATCGTTATAGAGGAATAATCGTTATATAGAGAATCGTTATAAGAGAGACTACTGTATTTGTTACTGCTTTAACACACTAGACAAGTTTATTGAGAGTGTATTACGGAAATATTATTTCAGTTATATGCATTAAATGCGCAGCATTAGAATGAAGAACACAAAGCTAAACTTTTATCGGTATAAACGATTCTGATAAATTATATATTAAATTAAAATTGTTTTACTGGCCAAGTCAGATGCTGCTTAGATTCTTCAGATCGAAGGACCGGATGGAGATTCGCAAATTTTACTTTCGATTTCCTTCTAAGGTTTGGAGGAGGTTCAGGCAATGGTATTAGGAATAAACTAGAAGTTCAGCATGGAGTTGATGGTCGTCGATGAATCTTTGTGGATACACTAATGTGGGATCAAATGGCGTCGATCAAAATAGACAATCGTCTGAAAGCAGAATTGCCAATAAAAAGAGGAGTTCGTTAGAGCCGTGTACTTTTTACACTGTTATTTAATATATATATATATATATATATATAATATATATATATATATATATAATATATATATTATATTATATATATATATATATATCTATACTATATATATATATATATATATTCCGAAAAGATCTTCAAAATGCCCTCGAAGATGTTGAAGAAGGAATAAAATATCAACGGAGAATACGTAAACAACTTAAGATACGCAGACGACACCGTCATTATTGCAGACAGTGCTATGGGTTTACAATGACTTTTGGAATGTCATAACCAAAGAGGGAGATAGCTTGGGACTAAATATAAATACAAATAAAACCAAAGTAATGGCTGTTACACCGTGCACCAAATGTCGACATTAATATTACGTATGTATAACAAACATATAGAACCAGTACAAAGAATTCCAGTATCTTGGTTGCTGGATAACAAACGAACTTGCCACGAGGTCTAAATACGTGCTCGTATAGAATTATGCTAGGTCCGCATTTCAACGAATGCAAAAAATTACTAATAAACTCTACGCTACCGTTGGATATTCGATATCAATTTGTAAAAACGTTTATGTATTCCATATTGCTATATGGAATGGAAACATGGACTCTCGGAATTATAAGTATGAGGCGTATAGAAGCCTTTGAGAGGTGGGTTTTCAAAGGATTACTGAAGATGTCTTGGACAGAGCACGTGACCAACAACGAGGTGCCAAGAAGAATCAATGGGCACTAAAAGAGAACTCCTAAATATCGTAAAAAAAAAACGAGTTATCTAGGACACATTTACAGAGGAGAAAAATACAACTTCCTACGACTTATAATGGAAGGGAAAGTGGAAGGAAAAAGAGGTCCAGAAAGAAGAAAATGCTCCTGGTTGAAGAATATAAGAGATTGGACAGGCATGGACACACATTCGATACTAAGTACAGCTCAAGATAGAGAGCAAATTTGCTGTAGTTATAGCCAACCTTTAGTAATGGAGAAGGCATCTTAAGAAGAAGACAAGACCTTTCTTCTTCTTAAGGAAAATAAAATAAGGGAATTTTACCCTTATTTATTTAGGTGTGAACAATATTTAACAGGGGTCCGATCGTCAGACGCCAGGGTGTCGCGTTCAAACTATTAAAGTAACTGTTCTAGTTATTCTACACTAAGAAAAGTCAAAAAATTACATTTTTATTTTTATAATTTTAAAAACAATATGTTTATTTCTGGATACAGATATATTGATCTAAAGGTAACCATGTGTTCGACTAAAAGAAAGTTTTTAAGTGTATAAAAAAAAATAAGTGAAAAACTCAAGTTAGTGACATGTTAAAGAAAAAGGCCGATTTAAAAAAATGGTATAGTGAAAGTTAAAATATTCAATCAAAAAAAACTTAAAACTAAATGGACTGCTATTAATACTATAGTTGCACAATTCTCTCCACCCAGGTGAGATTCGACTTCAACGACCTTTACTCTTCAAAGGTAGGCGCTCTTACCACTGAGCCACAGAGGGGGTTGATATGGATTTTAAACTGCCAACACAACACCATTTTGATGAATAATACAATGATACGCTATTAGATTTTTCACTTGCACATAGGATCGCTACTTAGTCGCTGAACCAAGCCTTTTCTACATCCAACCATCACTGCAGCATTATCCGTAATGATCGAAATAACTTTTTTTAAATCCAAACTATCCTTGCCAAATAGTCCACCACAGCCTTGTGTAAATCCTCTCCTATAGTAGTTCCTGACATTGGCAAAATAGGTAAAAGTTTCTCAATAAACTCTTCACTGGTTCTGTCAAGCAAAACTAAAACTGAGGGATGCGCGATATTCATCGATGAGATGATAAACATCCATACTCCTTGGCTTGATGGTCGATGTTTGCCATCCGATATTTAGGTATTCGACTAACATCGATGTTTAAATGAAAATATCCAACATCGATCCCAGTAATCTTTAGTTTTGTAACGAAATATTTTGCCCTACCACATGGGGTAGAAAATTGAGGACTGACAACTAAGGGTGTGGAGATAAGTGCAAAGCAAATAATCGCTGACTTGTGCGAACGGCACTCAGGGTTAAGTAAACGGCAGAAGGGGTTTGGATTGGGTGCAACTACAAAAAGATAATTTGGTGGGTCATTATTCTCTGTGAAACAAACAAAATAAAAATAAACTAGGAAACACTCCTCTACTAATTTTAATATCGCGGCAGCCACTTTGAGGTGCCTAATTGATCAGCGGTCGGCTTTACCGAGAGTAACCGTAAATTTATCTTAAAGAGATTAATTCAGTTCACATTCCAATACCGATTTACAGAATTATTTTTTTACAGAATTATAAGCTTAATGATTCATTGCACTCAAAATCCTTCTTGGTTGTATGTTCTTTCTGCATAATATAGAAAACTTGAAGAAAAACATATTGCAGTGTTCGTTTGGGTTTAGAAGCAGACTGGGAACGTGAGAGGCCCTATTTTCCATACAAAGTATTTGATACAAGGAGCTCGAGACGTAAATTGCGAAGTCCCGCGCAATGCTTTATAGACTTTGAAAAAGTATTTAACAAGGTGAAACATCAAAAATTATTTCAGATACTGAAAGAATCTAGTACTGGTGACAAAATTTAGGCCTAATTAAAAATTTATACTTACAGCAAAAGGGCAAAGGTACATAGTATACAACTAAACTGACAAGAATTCACGATAAAACGGGAATACGTCAGGACTGCATTTGTCACTGACTTTGCTATAATACTATGCTTAGAAATACTGTTCAGAGGAAGCTTTAGATGGTTTAAGAGAAGAGTATGAAAAAATCTATGGTGAAATCATAAAAATTAAGATATGCGGAAAGCGAAAGCGAATGCGAAAGCATGTGACAGATACGGCATGAAATTAAACTGTAAGAAGACCAAATTCTTGTAGTAAGTAAAAACGACTTAATACAGCACCAATTTAGAGCTAATATATACGCCTTATAGTCCGATAAATTTCATAATCTGGATGCAGACTAAATAAGAGAATGGCACCACTCACAGGAAATAAGATATCGTATAGAAAAGGCGATATATACCGTATAGAAGAGGCCCACGACGAGCTCCTGGTTTTCCTTCATTCCCTAATTAGAGGAAACCAGGTCCACAGCCCCAATATTATCCTACCCAAACCAAATTCTTCCCTATATCCCCCTAACCTATTTCACCGAAGGATTGCCGGTATAAGCAATCCCCCACTTACTGGCCAATGGCTTCTTGTGCCAGAGTGACAGAGCACTCTGCCAGAGTGCCCTGTCACTCTGGCAGAGTGACATGCCACTCTTTTGTCCGAGGGTTCTGAAACTGGCCCTAAAGGCGAAGGAACCTTAGTAGAGGTCAACAGGCATAAGGATGTAGAAGGCACGAGGACAAACCACTATACATTAAAGATTCCATTGAATAGTCCTAGTATAAAATCAATAATGCTCATAACTAAATACGATTCCGGAGTAAGTTCCCCAATACGATCTCCGGGGGGGGGGGGGCAGTTATGAGTACCCTATGAAAAGAACAAACAGCAAAACCACAATGCCATTCAGGAAATGGAAAGAATGACCATTGACATAATGGGAATAAGTGAGATGAGATGCCCGGAACAGGGAAGCATTGACAAAAAAGATCACAGAATATTCTACTCAGAGTCACTAGATGGAAACTACAGCATGAGATTGGGATGATAATAACGAGAAAAATTGAGTAGATGTATTTAAATTTTGTCCCAGTGTCCAACAGAGTAAACTACTGCAAATAAGAGCCAATCCCAGTTGAATGTAAACATCAATACAATTATATCGCTCCCTACTGCAGATAAAGACGACGAGAAGTAGAAGACTCTCACCAAACTAGAGGATATATTAGAACGAATACTAACACTGAAGTCAGCATCATAATGGGGATTTTAATGCAAACTTGGGCACGAACGGAAAACGTCTACTAATCGACCTTTTAGGTTATTAACAAAGAAACGAAAGAGGGTGACCAGACTAGAAATATTCGCATAAGAAGTAACAAGCCAGTGGTTCTAAACACATTTATAAACTACCTACGCGAGGAGATTGTATACATAGAAGGCACCAGCAGATAAACCCCATATACGTAATTAGAAAACCAGATAGATTATTATAATTGGTAATTAGAAATATCAGAAACAGTTTTAAATCTGTCAAAACATTTTCAGGAGCGGACATTGAATCTGACCACATACCTTTAGTGGGAGTCATGGATATGAGACTGAAGACAATAAAGAAAAAATCTAGACCTAACTACGACATGACAGGCCTGCAACATCCGGAAGTTAAAAAGCAAGTGGGGGAATATATTAACAACCAAGTTAAACAACTAAAAGAAGAAAATAACATCCAACGAGAAATCAATCAATTCAAAGAAATAATTAAAAAAACTAAACAAGATCGGCTAAAACCAAACAAAGAAACAAAGAATAAATCTTGGATGACTCCAGAAATCCTTCACTTAATGGAACGCAGAAGGTTAATTAAAGGAAATAAAGATGAGTACTAAAAAATGCAGGCTTACATCAGAAGAAAAATAAGAGAAGCTAAAGAAAAAGAAGCTGTAGAGAAATGTACAGAAATAGAAAGACTACAAGCCAAGCATGACAATTTTAATGTACACAAAAAGGTCAAAGAAATAACGGGTACTTTTTAAAAAGCGAACACAAATGAAACTCATAGAAACCAATGGAAAATTAATCATTGACAACCAAGAGATGAAAGACAAATGGAGAATATATTTGGAGACACTTTTTCAAGATCAAAGCACGGATTATAGGCATCCATTTTCAGAGAGAATGACGGGCCCGGACATACTTAAATCCGAGGTAGAAGAAGCAATAAAACGGATGAAAAGCAGGAAAGCTGTAGGGCCTGATAATATCGAAGCTGAATTTTTAAAACTCTTGGAGGAAGAAGGAATAATTTGGATCACGGCTATCTTCAATAAAATATACAATACAGGAATCATCCCTGATAAATGGCTACAATCAGAATTCATAGTGATACCTAAAAAACAGGGGGCTAAAAAGTGCGAAGAATATCGAACAATCAGCCTAATGAGCCATATGTTGAAACTGTTTCTTAGAGTTATCCATGGAAGAATTTATAAGAAGTGCGAGGAACAAATATCGGACAGACAGTTCGGCTTCATTAACGCAGTGGGTACCAGAGAGGCACTTTTCGGAGTACAGGTACTGATTCAAAGATGCAGGGACGTTAACTGCGACGTATACGCGTGCTTGATCGACTATGAAAAGGCATTTGACAGAGTTCAACATCAAAAGTGGGTTGAAAGAATAACAAACTGTGAAGTAATACGAAGAATAGGAAAAGACCCAGAGATTTTGTTAACGCTAAAGCGAAGAAAACTCGAATATTTTGGTCACCTCATGAGAGGACATAAATACGCATTACTTCAAAATATAATGCAGGAAAAAATAGAAGGAAAACGGAATCCAGGCCGTAGAAGAATGTCATGGTTGCGGAATTTGAGAGAGTGGTTTGGCTGCACCACTAATGAACTCTTTAGGTCAGCCGTAAACAAGGTCAGAATAGCCTTGATGATTTCCAATCTCCGATAGGAGTGGCACAAAAAGAAGAAGAAGAACATCAAAAGATGATAAACATTTTAAAAGAGGCAGACCTGGATGACAAAGACCTCAGAATAATTTCAGAACTCTACTGGAATCAGACCGCATACATAAAAATTAACGGAAAAGAAACAGATCACATACAAATACCTACGTGGAGTTAGACAGGGGTGTATCCTATCGCCGTTGATATTTAATATGTACTCAGAGAAAATTTTTAACGAGGCTCTTTACGGAATGACGAAGGCATCCTTCTAAATGGTGAAAGAGTAAACAATGTTAGATATGCCGACGACACCATGGTGATAGCAGATAGTTTAGAGGGACTTCAGAGGCTAATGGACAGAATAAACGAGTACAGTCAACAGTACGGACTAAAAATTAATACCCACAAAACGAAACAAATGATTATCAGCAAGGAGAATATAAACGGGGCTCATCTATACATTAATGGGACGCAGATAGAGCGAGTAAAACAGTATTGTTACCTGGGAACTATTATTAACGAACAGTGGAGCAATTTACAGGAAATAAAGTGCCGCATAGGAAAGGCAAGAACGGTCTTTAACAAAATGAGCGCCATCTTCAAAAGTCACAACATATCCCTTGATACAAAAATGAGACATTTGAGATGCTATGTTTTCTCTGTGTTGTTGTACGGGGCGGAGGCATGGACGCTTACAGACACCACTATTAAAAAACTTGAGGCATTTGAGATGTGGCTTTATAGAAGAATGCTGAGAATATCATGGACAGCAAGGATCACGAACAAGGAAGTTCTAGGAAAAATGAAGAAGGAACCAGAGATTGTGTTTACGATCAAACGCATAAAATTGCAATATCTTAGACACGTTATGAGAAATCAGCACCGTTACTCCCTGCTACAGTCTATATTGCAAGGTAAAGTCAAAGGTAAGCGAGGACCCGGTAGAAGGAGAATATCATGGCTGCGGAATTTAAGAACATGGTTTAAGAAAACTTCAACGGAGCTGTTTTAATATGCACCTGAACATTGATATAAGAATACGAGTCTTAGATGCTATATATTTTCTACCCTTTTATATAGAGTCGAAGCCTGGACCTTGACGGAGGTAATATCCAAACGGTAAGAAGCCTTCGAAATCTGGTGGTACCGCCGTATGCTCAGAATTTCCTATATCCATTATATTACAAAACAACATCGTGATCCAACGTATGAATAAAGATCTGGAAATTATGCGTATCGTGAAAATCAGAAAGAGGACATACTTAGGGCATGTGATGAGCAATGAGAAGTATCAACTAATTCAACTAATTTTAAAAGGCAAGATAGAAAGCAAAACATCTCAAGAGCGCAGCAGGACATCGTGGTAAAAGAACATCAGACAGTGGGCAAGAATGACTACCATACATCTGTTTAGAGCAGCTGTCAACAAAGTTGTATAAACCAACGTGATTGCCAACATCCACAGAGGAAAGGCACCAAAAGAAGAAAAGAAGAAGGAGTCCTGATTCCCTAATTTTACTGAAAATATTTATTCTATTTCTGAGTTCAAATAGATTTTATATTAAATATTATATACAAAACTTAATTGTTCTGTTATCTTATAAATCTTATAATACTTAGGAGTTAAAACCTTAGCACATGGGCATTGAATTTTAAAATATAATTTTTAAACATAGCTACTTCTACATTTTTATTGAAAATGTTGTTCAATTATTCAGAAAAAAAACTATATTAAAATTAAGTAATGAGTCCCATGATTATATCCCATACTTACTTCCGGTGATAAAAATTTTCAACTTCCCAAGTAATTTTTGTTCATAATTAGCTACTTCTTTCGACTTGCTATAATTTAATATTTTTGGTCTTCCTTTTTTTATCTGATGTTTGGGTTAAAAGTTACGATAAAATGACAAATATTTAAATTATTTGTTTGGATTAAGAGGGACATGAACAATCGTAATCGAATAGTGAAGAATGCCCCAAGATTCAGTCCACTCTCACCGACAACCGACCGATTCTATTATCTGATGTTGGGAATGAGTGGGTTTCTAGTTCTGCCGCTGAACGTTGTAACTTTTTGGTTTATTACATCTCCTCTCAACATATCAGCTACTGATTTTCATTTAGATAACGCCTCACAGGATGTGTTAACTGCTTACTTATTGAAATATGCTTCTTAAAAGTAAATAAACGAAATCATTACAGCTATTTATGTGCACAAATTTAACATACCATGCCTTTAGGTAAACGATTTTTTGATAAGATTAACTGGAACTTTAATTGCGACTTTCTCGTTTTAATTTAACTGTGTAAATATTTTCGTTTATTGTTTGAAGAGACAAACATCTATTTTTAGACGAACTCTATGGTATTGCTATTTTTAGAGTTTTAATTAAGTAAATTTCTGTAATATACATATATAGGTATATAAATAACATTCAAGGGTCCATTTTTTTGACATAATAAAAATTAAAAGTTTAGGTAAAAACCACAGACTTTTTAGGTAAGACGGCATCATAATGATTACATGACTACATTATAATGTAAGAATTACCTAAGCTTTTTTATCTTACTTAGAGTAAATTAAAAGTCCAGTTCCACTTCGGAAATTTTTGGAAAGAACGATTTCCGAAATGGAAATCTGAACGTCACATAGACTAATTTTAAAATAAAATTATGGCTCATTCCCAATAAAAATAGTAAATTTAAAATTTTTGCTGTTAATAATAATGGTTATGGGGTTGCAGTTGCACGCTCCTATCTGGAAATAAAGCACATTATAGCTATAAATGTAAATGGCTTATTTATAAAAGGATATAAGTTACTACTTAAGTATTATGTCGAAAATTTGTTTCCAACACTTTTATTTAACGTTTAGTCATAAGAGTATAAGTCTTTAGTACTGTTGACAGGTAGGCAGCCTACAAAATATTTCATCTATTTATGAAACGATATGTCATTGACTTATTTTCTTGTTGTTACTTTGATATTTCGGCGGTTGTTGTGTAAAATGATATTTGATTTATTATCCGTTCACAATTTGTTGATAGCACGAAATGTGCCTCAAAGTCATAAAACGGCCGTTAAATTTGTATCATCATAGGCGTTCCTGAGGTGTTTATTCATTAAAATTAATATTAATATTAATAATGTTTTAATACGAATATTTTTAGCAAAAAACAATTAAAACTTTCACGGCTAATGTTGGTTATTATATTATATTAATAAAAATAAGAATTTAACCATTAACAATTTTGTAAATAAGAACACCTTATCTCTTTGGATATTTCAATACTAATCTTCGGGTTTAATCACTTTACTAGAAAACCTGGCATTCATATCCGAAGGTACAATTCGTTGCACGATAATTAGGATGGAATTTCCCAAAATTTTTAATAATATAATGGCTATAGATGCCAGCTTTGGCCACATGCCTAGTCTGTTCAGTTTATATTCGAAACTAAACTTGAAAGGGTGAAGTTATTACGAACGAAAACAATTTTTTTGTTTATTCTTTGTTTCAAGTTAAGAAAATAACATTACGCTTATGGAGATCAGTGTTGCCAAAACTCTCAAACACTCTCTTTTGCACGCATGTCCAAGATATTCCCTTTGCTTAATTTTTGAATTTTCATTTTCAATTAACATTTAACTGTAAAGTCACAATAACTACTAAATAAAAGCCTTATTATCATTATGTAGTCAGAAAACGACAAAATCGTTGACATACGCAAATCGTATTATTTTAAGTTGCAATTAGTAATTAGATATACGCATTCCAAGTCCGTTTATTTGCTTTTAAAAACTTTAATAGGAGGCAAAATGCATGATTTAACCAATATTTTTCTACTGATTTCTATGATTCATGGCTCACCGAAAAACAAATAAACTGTCGTTACTATAATTAAAATAAGGTAAAATAAAATTATCTTTCTATCGTCCATAAGAAATACATGGCCCTATCTCCGCAATGTTATTTTCTTAACGTGGAACGTAGTATAGTACGTTTTTGATCGTATCTAATTTACGGCTTGTCGGTATTTCCGCGTCTACGGCAGTAATTAGCGTCTCGAATATTTCTTTTGCAAATTATGTGCAGTGTGTGAGTGATTTTTTATTCCATATACCTACGAATATAATTATACCTTTCGCTCGTGCTCGTTTTTGTTGAATTGTTTGTGATGGCTTTATCATCAACATCATCAAGTTTTACACCAGTACTGTTGCGTATAGTCAGTAAGTCTCTCTATTCACCAAGAGAGAAGACTATTGTCCTGAATGTTTACGATGCTCTGGTTTCTCAGAATCCCACAAACACTGTTCGCAACATAGTCGAAAGTTGTGCCAGGCTTCAGCTCCAGGCACGCCTTTATTTCAGGTTGGTCTACTGGTATCTCCCTAGCTTCTGGTAAAGACAGTAGATTAATAATTTCTTACATTGGCAGTGAAAAAGAAATTGTTAAGCATCGTTTGTTGGAATTTCAGTCCAAAAGCACAAAAGACTATCACGAGGAGATGACAGCTGCTGTTTTCGAAGAGTATTTTGAGCAGATGATTGAACACATACCACCAAATTCAATTATAGTATTAGATAATGCACCTTATCATTCATGACTGTCATGAATGATAAGGTGCATTACTCTCAATAAGGTGCATTAGACTCAAAGACTTCCAACGACTGCGTGGAAGAAACAGGATATTCTTGACTGGCTGCGGAATAAGTATCTGCCTTACGAAAATGGAATGGTAAAAGCAGAACTTTTAAAAATTGCCCGGCAACACAAATTTAAGTTCAAGAAATACGTAGTTGACAAAATGGCGGAAAGACGAAACATCGCAGTCCTTAGACTTCCACCCTACCACTGCGAAATAAATCCAACTGAACTCATTTGGGCACAAATGAAAAGTTATGTGGCTAGAAAAATACGTCATATAAAATATAAGCTGTACGTGAATTGTTATACGAGTCTTTACAACATATGACAGAACAAAACTGGAAAGATGCAGTAAGACATGTAATAGAAGAATAACAAAAAATGTGGGATCTTGATAACATAACTGATGCGACCGTAGAGATACAACCGCTAATTATTAACCCTCAAGACGACTCAGATTCCGAAGTTGATCCTATTTATTTTGAATTTGAATAGTTTTATAATCGTAATTATATAAGGTAAGTAATAGTAGTTGTAATCGTAAGGTATTAAAGGGTAAGTGCGCAAAATGTCGCCTGTCAAAATGTTTAATGTGTTTTAAGTGTATCCATTTTTTTTTCAACTCCTGAGAAAACTAAAAAGCATTTTTGAAAAATTTAAAGGCAGAATGAAATATTTATTAGAATAAATAAAAAGTTTCTTTTGCATGCAATATTTTCAATTAAAAGTTATACTATATTTTCTCTTTCATTTTCACCCCTGTTACATAACAGATTAAAATAAACATTGTAGAAGTTTTCAGGAACTTTCTGCCCTTAGTAATAATGTAATCTTTTATTCTGCGTTTAAATTTTTCAAAAATATTTATTAGTTTTCTCCGGATTCAAAAATAATGGATACATTTAAAACACATTGAAAATTTTGCTAGGAGACATTTGGCGCCTTTCCCCTTAATTAAATAAAATGTATCTTTTATAAATAGCAAGAAACTTTTTATTTTTGAATAAAATAAAGAAATTTTATTAATACAAAAATACAATTTAAAAAATATAATTCAAATTAATGTTTCAATCATATACTCTACGACACTGGTCGGTCATCTGTAACCAAAATACCTTCGTAATCGGATTATAAGGTTGACCGCTGTATTGTATTCCTGCAGATACAAGGTGGGTTAGTCGAAAACATCTTAAACCGTCAGTTTCAGGTTGGTTTTTACTATTATATCGTATTACCTATCCTCTTTATATTTCAGTTCTCTAATTAGGATTAAACTTGTAGTAAGCTATCGACAAATTGTGAACCGAGTATAATTAGAGTGATACTAAGAACGTTACAAAAAAGATAAACGAGTTAAAAACTCAATTGAGTATAAAACTTTTAAAATTAAGAAAAATCGGTTATTTGGACAACTAGGGTACATGCATATATAAGTACGCACTTAATATTAATTTTAGTCCATTTTTTACGAAAATGGACTATTTATCATTTCTCACATTGTTAATCAACCATTTAAAAAGACGTTTTAGAATAGTTTTAAACCATGTTTGTATTCAAATAAGAAATATTTAATTTTATTTGCGAAGCTGCTAATGCGTACTCTTATACACAAATTTGCATAAGAGTACGCATCTATATGAGTACGCACATTACTAAATTGTACAAAAATATTAAGACATTTCAAAAATCAGACTTTATTTCTAAAATAAACGCAACACAAATACATAAAAAAAGAAATATGAAAAGTATGTTTTAGAACTCATTTTTATTTCATCTTTAAATCCATTGCTACTCCTCACAGTTAAAACACATGAAGTCTCCTGTTACGTAAGTCGTATAAGATTCGTGCAACCAATTATTGAATTGAAAGCACATGATCCAGTCTTCAACAAAATTTGAATATAATTCATTACATCCTGGAACGTTACATCAGGATCATTTTTTTTTATTCCCTTTTTGAACTTTGCGCAATGATTTACTACAACTAAACACTAATTATCTTTTTATTCATTCCGTCTTCTTTTTTTGTTCTACTTCTTTGGTTTCTTTCAAATTCTCAAGTTGTTTTGTATATGGGCTCCTGGAAAGTATTTCAGACTTTTGAGATTTTGTTTTGCGTCGATTAGGCTTTTCTTTAATTTTGGGTAATGGTAAAATCTCTGCCACTGACAATGACATAATTAAGCTATTAGTGCTAGTTTGTGATGGTTTTAATACATCATCTTCGCATTCGATATCAAGATTAGCAACATCGAGAGGCGGTGTAACGTGAACAGAGATTAGATCATCTTCATTCTCAGGCTGCTTTGAAGGTGGTATTACTTCAGATGGTATTGGAAGCTAAAGTCCACTATTTTCTTCTTCTACACGGACTCCATTTGAAGTAATATCTACTACCACGCTCACTGGATTATCCAAAGGTACGTCGGTAACACAGGAGGGGGCAAAATCCATGTTTTGAAACTGATCAGGGTTAAACGAAGATATTCCCGATGCTTTAAAAGAATTTTCGGTCTTCTGAATATTTGCTTCAGAACCATAAGCAGAACTAAATAATCCAGCAACTTAAAATTACTTTACCTAGATTACTTACCATCCACTTGTCACATTCTCTACTGTAGGTTTTTTTTAAAGGGTCAAAAAAACCAATATCCAGTGGCTGTAGTTTATGGCTTGAATGAGGCGGTAGAGATAAAATATTAATGTGATTCTCTCGGCAATATTTTATAGCTTGCAGGTCACGATGAGAGCTGTGATTGTCGAGAATTAAAAGAACTTTGTTTTCGGCACTGGGTTTGGCAAACTTATTAAAATAGATTAACCACTTACAAAAAAGATTCGTGTTGATATATCCAGATTCAGAAATTAATTGCAGAGTTTCAGATGGTGCATTTAAAAACAGCTCTTTCTTCATTCTTTTTCTGGGGAATATGAGTGCTGGAGGAATATAGTTACCTGTGGAATTCATGCATAACAATAGTTGTTACAAGTTGTCCACGATCTGCACAAGCTACCTTCCCTACTTCCCAAGTTTATTTCCATTGCTCTCTAATGCCTTGGGTAACTTATTAGGCACGGTTGATAAACCCGATTCATCCATGTTATATATTGAACTTTTAGAGTATTGCCTTAGTTAATAAATATTTTTAAGGTTATCGTAAAATCTTGTTACTTCATTTTTATTAAAACTCATAATTTGGGCCATCGAACATTTTTCTGGCTGTCGAAGCGCAATTTTGTTCCGCTGACAAAATCCTCTTATCTATGACTCACCAGCCATTTGTAGATTTCTATTAAAACGGTGAGAAAGATTATTAGATTCAGCAAACGTTTATTCTGCTATTTGCAATTTTTTTTTGTAATTCCATAAAACATCTGATCTAATTCTCCAGGGCAACAACTAACAACAACCACGAAGAAAGCTACAGTTACTTGAGAAAAGAAATGCTACGATGTTGTAGTGAATTAGCAGGTATGAGGTCTCTTTTATATTTGTTAACAAACCTCCTTTTTTTCTTTATATCTCTATATTTTGCTAATTGTTTGCTAGCTGTATCATCAGGAGAAACTACAATATAATTTTAAATAAAATTAATAAATAGTACATTGTTTACCGGGTAGGAAAAACTTAACATTCCTGGACGACTGTGAAGATTGCTAAGTCGAGGCGCAAGCCGAGACTTAGCAACACAGAGTCCAGGAATGTGGCTTTTCCTACGAGGTAAACATATTATTTTTCCGCAAATCGTTTAAAATTCGACAGATATTGATTAATTTAAAAAAACGCGATAATTTTATTCCCAAATAAATGGTGCTTTGAAATTCCTAATAAAATTACTTGGGTTACTATGGAAACGTATTGAGGTTGAATTGTCAAATTTAATGTAGAACACTAACAACTGTACGGAAATATCATTTCCTTACAGTAAGGAAGTCCTGACTTTTTCTTCAAGAAATTTTGACAGGAATGTCAAAATTTCCTGGCTATTTGCGGAAAAAGAACGTTGTTATAAATTATTGAACTTACAGAATTTAGAGTATTTTAACATTTTCATGTTCAAAATAGTACTAAAAGACAATAGTATTACTTGATTTTGTATATAATTATAATTAGTGATTAGAAAACATAAAAAGCACAATAAGTCCGTTTTATACGTGTTAAAAAATACAGAATGGAAAATGTTTTATTGTTTATACAGTAAAATGAATTTAAATTATTTAGAATATTACAGTAAATATTGCTTTACTGTCCCGTAATAATGTGGCACATTTCCAAAAACAAACTTTTTTGTAACTATTTTCTTGAATTAACACCCTGACATTTGGGTTGCCCAGTTGCAAAATGGTGCCCAGTTTTTAAATTTGATCAACTGCCGCACACTGGCAAAACTGAGTATAACTATACTATTTTTTAGGATGTGTATGCCAATATTTTTAATTTTACTTTATTGTGTTTGAAAATTGCATTTATAGTTTATTTTAAAATCGGCACACATCTAGATGTTACACGAAATAAAACAATACACAAAAATGGTAATGTTTTAAAGTTTTATTCAAAGTTTGAACAGTGTGACACGTAAAAATATATGCACTTAAGACAAGCAATATTAATTCTTGCAAAGGATTCACACGGTATACACATCGTAAACAAAAAAGGAACAAAGAACGGGCAACTCTATACAAAACTGATTTTCCCAGTATAGAGATGCCACTCTCTTAAGACTTACGGTTTAATACAAAACAGGAATATCAGTTGCAGCTTTTATTCTTCTTCTTTGTGCAGTTGGTAGGCATGCCTTAATTGACATGAGATATCTGTTACTAATAAGACCGACAATTTCAAAGACATTGCTGATTATCTTATTTATATTTCTTCCATTAAAACCGCCTACTTGATTCGGTTGCAATATATATTTAATTCAATAAAGTTATAGGCCAGAGAAAATATCTTTTTTGCTTTTGCGATAGACTTATCACAAATTATACTTATATTTTTTAGTAATAAAGTATTTTTATTAGTATAATACGTTAAAAATGCGGCTTAGAATCTTTATTAGCTCTTTGACTTCCAAAGGTTAACTAACCTGCCTTCAATATACTGGAAGCTTGACATTTTTTATTTTTAAGTATATTTTAAACGCGTGTTATGAGTATGAGAAAGTGGTATAAATAAAGTTCCGTTGACCTATTCATATTTGTAATATCAAAGGTTAAAATGACCGTCATGATTACCAATCATCAAACAAACTTTTTCTGTAGATCTTTTTGTTCTTCGTCATGTTCGCTGCGAACGTTGGCTATTAACAGGGCCATTCTGATCTTGCTTACAGAAGTTCTGAATAGTTCATCCGATGAGAGCTTAAATAATTTACGCAGATTTTAGAGTGACGAGTGTCTTTTATTTAATTATCTCATAGGATATCCATTTTTTCTTCTTCTGTTTCTCACACCTTAATAGAGTCGCGCATGTTATTTATAGGGGTTCACTCGATTTGTCCCATATGTCTATTATGTTCGACGTATTCTCGTATTTGTCATTTTTAGTTATTTCCATACTTTTATTTTGGGTTTTGGGATATTGAGTTTCTTTATATCTATTCCATTGTTTTTAGATTTTTACTCGATTCGTTTTACTCTCATCACTAGTCGGCATACTAACAGATTGTGGTCCGTACAATCCAATTAACACCAGTCACTCTATCATATCAATTCATGAGAGCAAAATAAAGCAATTCCTTTTGTGTAACTCTATTTTAAATTTAAAGTGAACTTTCTTTTTTTGTAATGTAAACTTTTTGGTAGACTATATTGGATCATCAGGAAAGATAGGAGAACATAATAAATCTATCCAGGAATGGTGTTTTATTGAAATATTTTTTGCTTTATATATCAATACCGATTTCGTTCCTAAATACGTGCTACAAAGTTAGGACAAGACTTTAACAGTTTTTATTTTATAAACGACGTATACTTGATATTTATCATTTGAGGAACTCCTTCTTTCAAAATTTGTATAAAAGTTGTTCTTTTAATATGCATAGCAAAAACCTACTACAATCTATTATATTTAGCGGATGCATTTACTACATAATAGATTTGTAATAATAATATGCAATTTCTTCTAAAATATCTTCTTATTCTTATTCTTTTTCTCCTTCTTCTTCATAAGTCGCTGTTCCTTATTCTTCATCGCCATTTATTTCCGTCCATGGAAATAGTCCCTTAATTTCTGTGCCACACTGTCAGTCCATATTCTCCATGGTTTCTCTCTATCCGTCCTTTCATCCACTTCTAACTGCTCTATTCTTTGTCCCACTCTTTGTTGCACTCTTTGTTCTTGAATCTTTTTTGGACTGTAGACTATAGTCACCCCGACTCTTTCCTCAATTAAATCGTTCCTGACCCTGTCCCTTCTAGTATTATCCCTGTCCCTTCTAATTTGACATAACATTTTGATTTCAGATACCTCCATCTTCTATTCCTAAATCTTCTTTGCATATGACACTTTACCATCGTTCACCAACTTAGGTCTCACCACACTTTTGTATGTTTTTCTCCTTTCAGACCTTCCCCGATTTTTTGATCACATAGTAACCCGCTCATTCGGTTTTACTTAAATCAACCAATCTGTATCCTGTGGGCAATTGCTCAATTTGGTATCCAATTTTCCCTTATTTAGGAGCCAAGGTATGTAAATTCTCCTACTCGTCCTAGTTTTTCTCCATTCAATTTTATGTCTTCAACTATTCCTCTTCACCCCAACCATATATACTCCATTTTCGAGCTGCTAACCTTATGTCCTCCATTTTCAATAGCCAATCTCCAACCCTTTAACTTCTCCTCCAACAACGTCTTTGCCCTTCTTTACTAAACACGATATCATCAGCAAAAGCATTGACCCAGAAGCCCCCTTCCTTACTTTATCCATCAGTGCAACCATAACAAGATTAAACAAATTGGAACTTAGTGAAGAGCCTTGATGCAAACCAACCGTCACTGGAAAACTTTGGGTCAATTCGACACAAGTCCTTATTTTGGTGTACGCTTCCTCATATATATATATATATATATATATATATATATATATATATATATATATATATATATATATATATATAGACTTATAAAACCACTGAGGCACACAACATGAAAATACGTACATCTAAGACTAAACCGTCAGTGGTGACAAGAGAGTCTACACGATACAAAGTAGTACGTTGAAATAACCGAACAAGTCTCGAGATTCGAGTATCTAGAAGTAAGGAAATATCCAGCTACGAAAACCTTAGAAAACCTAAAGAGTAGAGAAACAAGCTAATTATACAGTGTGGAAACCACTTATGGAATAAAATAATTTATGTCCTTATTATAGAAAATAATAAAAAACGTTGAGATACCTTAACTTTTAAATTTAAATGTACGCTTTTTAGACATAAATTTGAATGTACAGGGTGATCAATGCAAGTCTGGCATAGTGCATAATCTGTATTTTAAATAAAACACCCTATATATTTTCATGTTTTTAAAAGCTCTTTAACAACCTGATTTCAACGAACTATATCATGTAGGGTCTATTATGAATAATACAAGGTGAAATTTTGAAATTAGGTATTTTTTTCAAGACAATGAATTCATAGAATACCCGAGGTAATTGATTGGATTACATTAAAATAAATGCTCAACATGTTCTCCACCTTGTTGTTGGCAATAACACAGTCTCCTCTAAAACTCGTTCCGAACTTTGTTTAAAGTTTGAGGTGAAATATTCCGTTATTTCTGTAGTTATCCTTTCTTTTAAGGTATTCAATGATAGTTGATTGTGTTGCATATACTTTGTTCTTGAGATAACCCCACAAAAAATCCAAAGGCGTAAGATCTGGTGACCTAGCTAGCCACTCAATAGTCCCCTTCATCAAATACACTTATTGAAGAAGATTTCATTCAAGTGATTTCTCACCATTAAAGCATAATGGGGTGTTGCACCGTCCTGCTGAAACTAGACAGTTTCATGTGGTAAGGTCGGATCTATTGGATTGGGATATAAGTTAGCCAACTAAGGAAGAACATCGTCTCTTAGCATGCTTAAATATTTTTCCGCTGTCAAATTATTGTCTATAAATATAGGACCAATAATATGATCTCCTATAATATCTGCCCAAACACTCAACTTTTGAGGATACTGAGTGTGTGTCTCATGCATAAAATGAGGATTCTCCGCTGACCAATATCTACAGTTTTGTCAGTTTACCTCTCCATTCAATGTAAATGTTGATTCATCAGAAAAAAGAATTGTGCCAAGAGCTATTTCATTTGTTAATTTCATCCATCATTATTTTGCAGAAATCCATTCTACGATCCGGATCGTCTTCTGTTAGTTCCTGCACACATATCAATTTATATGGATGAAGTTTTCTTCATGGAGACACCTTAGGACAGATGTGTGACTCACATTATTTTGACGTGAAATTTGACGTGAACTTGACGTTGGATTCTCTGCGACAAAATATCAACCTTCACTTCATCGTCAATGAAGTTCGATTTTCTTTTTAATGGTTTGGCATATCTAAGTTCTTTGAATTGTGCATAAATTTTAGACACAGTACCTTGTGAAATATTAGGCAACTAAGGATACCTCTGATTAAATAAGTTTGCTACTTCAACTTGACTTCTACAATTCTCCCCGTAACCGATCATCATTAAAATCTCAATTTGGTGGGCCTTAGTTAAATATTTAATTTTTATTTCTGCAAGAAATTAGTTTTTAATTAAGAATTTATTATTTTAATGTAAAATGTCATCAAAATGTCAGCTGATTGATAACAATCTGCATTATTTACCGATTTTGTTTAATTAGCAGACTATCTATACAGTTTTTACCTATTCACGACAAAAAATATTAACACGGTTACTAAACAGAAATTTTCCCCAATATACAGTGATAAATTATTAATTTCAAAATTTCACCTTGTATTATTCATTATAGACCCTACATTCATAGTTCATTGAAATCAGGTTGTTAAAAGTATTTTAAAAACATAAAAATATACAGGGTGTCTCATTAAAAATAAGGATTATGGACTATGCCAGACGTGCGTGGATCACCCTGTATATTTAAACTTATGTTTAAAAAGCGCACATTTAAATTTAAAAGTTAACGTGTCACAGAGTTTTTGATTATTTTCTATGATAAGGACACAAACAATTTTAT
This sequence comes from Diabrotica balteata, assembly GCA_918026665.1. Lineage (NCBI taxonomy): Eukaryota > Metazoa > Arthropoda > Insecta > Coleoptera > Chrysomelidae > Diabrotica > Diabrotica balteata. The sequence goes on along the minus strand of OU898276.1, from coordinate 44,988,617 downwards.
TCCATAAGTGGTTTCCACACTGTATGCCAAGCTGTATAAGTGATGCTATTTGGAAGAACCAAAATATGAGATTGGATCGGAAATTACGTGCATATAAATTATGCGTAATAACAATAGTGACAGCCTTGAGATCAATAATTGGTAGAAAAATATTATACGGAGAGATTCTTATTTCTACAAAAACATGGACTAAAACATTGACGAAAACGTTGTCTAAAATATTAACTAATACATTGACTAAACAATGACATTAACATTGATAAAACATTAACATTGACCGGGCTATAAAACTGCTGACTTGCGACCGTTCACATGTTCACATACAGAAATATATTTTCCTGTAAAATAACAACTAACAGTAAAACCGATACTTGAATTAAGCTTAGTGACAGTTTCGAACGATCGAGTTAATTGATCTAGATTTTATTATTACCTACCACTAAGATTGTATTTACTGATCCGCTTGAAAGCATTATACCTATACTTATTTACGGTTTCGTTATTTTGAACTGTACAAAAATAAAGGTAATAAGAAATTTAAATTATGTATTAAGAAGTCTTCATGTATTTATATTTTCATCAATTTGAATAATTATTTTGAAAATGCATTACAATGAATGACTTCTATAGTTTTAAAATTGGATGACGACTGCTTCTTTTTTTTAATTAACATCCAATTTAATTTGCAATCTGTATATTTTACAATATGCTAATATTAATATCAGTAACAACACATTTAGAAAAACTGTCCAGTGACAGTTTCCTTTTACTCATCCAAGGTTGAGTTTGGGAATCTTAACTACTACATAACACTATACTAGAGAACAGTACTAAGGTACGAAAAATGTGAAAGGCAGATAGATCATGATTACATGGAATGGACTTCGCTGGACGGATGTCTCATTAGAGGATGAGCCAATGCGTTATGCGTTTTTCATACTTCTATATGGAAGAAGTAGAATATTTCTTTTTTGACAGATTTTATTTTAAGATCTTCTTGTAGTGCCTATCCGTTTCGGATGTTGGCGACCATCATGGCAATCTTCACTTTGCACACTGCTGCTCTAAAAAGATTTGTGGTTGTTGTGTTGAACCACCTTCGCAGATTTTTCAGCCAGGAAATCCTTCGCCTTCCTGGTCCCCGTTTTCCTTCTACTTTTTCCTTCAAGATTAGTTGCAGCAGTCCGTATCTTTCGCTGTACCTCATGATGTGACCGAAGTATTCGATTTTGGCTGTTTTTATTGTGGTTAACAGCTCTTTTTCTTTTTTCATTCTCAACACAACACCCTTATTAGTAACGTGGTCGGTATACGATATCTTCAGGATGCGACGATAAAGCCACATTTCAAAAGCCTCAATTTTCTTGCAGATGGCGTCTGTGAGAGTCCATGACTCAACTCCGTACAACAGTATAGGAAAGATATAACATCGTAGTAACCTAATTTTTATGGGCATTGATAAATCATGACATTTGAATAACTTAGCCATTTTTTGAAATGCAGATCTGGCTTTCTCTATTCTACATTTGATTTCTATGGAATGGTCCCAATTTTCATTGACGTTCGTACCAAGGTAGGTGTATGTTTTTACTCTTTCTATTTGTTGATCATTTACACTGATTTGTCCAAATTGCTGTTCCTTCTTAGAGATCATCATGCATTTTGTTTTCTTAGTGTTTAGTGAAAGTCCGTATCTCTGACTGACCTCGGTTTTAAGCTGATTTTTTTGTCAGTTTGAAACTGATTATAAGATCACGAGCAATATTTTTTTTTTCATGTACCATAGAGCGTTTACGAGAATCCTAAGTACTTTGGACTGGAATCTTTGTTGGATATCAATATTTGAGTACAATTGAATTCCGAAGCTTCATATCGGTTTTAGGGCAACTTTGAAAATTAGAAATTTATCCTCCTTCTTATTGCGCCGTCTCCTTTCGAAGGTTCGCGATCCAAATGGCAATTGTAGCTTTGGGATCTACTGCACAAAATATTTCTGTGGATGAGCTGGTGTATTCCAAGTATTCTCTTGCTCTGCACTTTACTTTTCAATATGATTTGGAGTAATTCATATCTTTCATATCATTTTTGGTGATGCAGATATTGTGAAGACCATCAAAATAAACCGCCTAAGGTGGGTGTGCCACGTTATGCGGATGGATGAGAGTGATCCCACTAAAATAACTATGCTAAACAGGCCGGTCGGAAGAAGAAGAAGGGGGCGACCTAAACTCAGATATCTGGACGATGTACAGAAAGATCTGAGGGAGATTGGAGTGAGGGGCTTCACCTCTTAACACATGACCCAAGTTTTCTATTTTTCTTTCTTTGATTATGCTATGGGTAATTCTTTTTCTTGATTCATTCGCTGAAATGCCTTACCATTGCTACCTTTTTGTATCTGTGAAATTCTCTACATCTGTCTGTATATATACATTTCCAAGACATCTATTCTTTTTCTGTTTTAGAGTTCATTGGAAAACTTTTTAATCATTCAGCAAAACAGAGAAAACATAACATCTGATCATTCGAATTCTGAGCTCTAGACTGATCATTCAAATTCTGAGTTCTAGACTTAGGTCTGATGTAAAAAATGTTTTGATATTCAAGAGTGTTTTCCTCGGTTGTTCAATTCTTGATAGGATTTCTTTTTTTGGGTTACACTGGCCGTTGATATTTACTCTCAAATATTTCATGGAACTTACCTATTCTATTATTTCTCGCTTGGCATACAAATGTTCGTTTATTGCTTTTTTTATAATACTAGAATTTTAGTTTTGTTAACATTAAGAAGTAAACCGAACATTTTGCTATGACAAACTACCGCATTTATTATATTTTGTAATTATTGTGCGTTGCTTGCTATTAGGACGGTATCATCAGCGTGCATGATGTTGTCTATGCTGGTTCCGTTAATCTTGATTCTACCTTGAAACTCGTTCAATGCTTTTCTGAATATAGATTCCGATATAGAATAAATAATAGCGGTAATAAGACGCAACCTTGTCGCACTCCTCGTCGGGTTCGTATATCTTCGGATCTTGTGTGCTCTAATTCAATTGTTACTGTTTGCTGCCAATATAGTTCTGAGATAATTCGCAAGACTTGTTCATTAATTCCTGTTGTTCTCAGAATTTAGATCATCTTTTGATGTTTAATGCAGTCAAATGCTTTTTGATAATCAATAAAACATGCATATACATCTACATTCCTATTTCTGCATAGTTGCGTTAACACATTTAAGGCAAAAAGAGCTTTAACTTCCCAATCCGTTTCGAAATCCGATCGTCAAAAAGTGTCTGAATGTATTCCTTCCATCTCTCCAATTTGTCTTCTGTACCTATAATTATCTCATTATTTTTATTTCATAATATTGTTTCTTGTCTCTTGTTGTATCTATCTGTCATTTCTTTTACTTTTTTATGCACATTAAAGGTGTCGTATTTGCCCTGAAGTTGTTCAATTTCTAGGAACTTGGTTGACATCTAGTTTTCTTTAGCTTCTCTGCACTTTTTTCTAATTATTATATTGACTCGTTTGTATTCTGTTTGGTTTTGTTGTATGTTTTCATCTTACGTCCATGAGGTCCATGATCTTTTGCGTTATCCATTCCTGTTTTCTGTTGTTTTTCGTGAACCCGATGTCGTCTTCTTGTATCTTTGTTATTTTCGTTTGTTAATTGTGATTTGCGACATAATATCCAGTACAATTTACTGTACAATTTAAACCCAGTTGCTTTCTCTTAGTCGAATACTGGTCTATCGAAATACCGAGGATGTGTATAATAATTAAAAGATGTTTTTTCTTCTTCTTCTGGTTTCTATCCGTTTCGGATGTTGGAAATCATATTGGCAATCATAACCTTGCTCGCTGCGGCTCCAAACAGCTCCGTTGAAGTTTTCTTAAACCATGTTCTTAAATTCCGCAGCCATGATATTCTCGATGAAATGAAAGATGTACAGTAACCCAATTAGCTGCAGTACGATCGAAGTAGAATTAACTGATTTGCGAAACAACAGCCTGATAAAATGAAAATTAAATAGAAATTCAAATAAATTAACTGGATACTTCGTAAGTAAAAGAAAACAAAGGAAAATAATAAGAGAAAACTGTAAATACTGTAAGAATGTAAAGAAATAAATTATAGATAAAATAAACGACAATGCCAATGAAGGTCAAAGTTGTATTATAAAAAAAATGGCGCCACTCTATCAAGAGAAATCAACTGTCGTGTAATACATTATCTTAGACGACTTATGTCAAAATTTCAACTGAATCAGACCCGTAATTTTATTTGGACCGCGTGTGAAAGTGAAAGTGTCCGCGCATTTAAAAAAAAAAAATAAAAAAAGAGCAATATCGGTAGGTGATTCGATTCTTGTTTTTGCAAGTAAAATTGCGTAGCGAAATCACAGAGCGTTTGTATGTTGTGTATGGTGACTTTTCTCTTTCGATGGCAACCCTCAAAAAATATTGGTGTAAGATGCAACGTTTTTAATGAGCCACGCCCAGGTGCCCCGAAATTGTCTACCATGGAGGATAACGTGACAAAAGTCCATGATCTTATACTAGCAGACCGCTGACTGAAGGTACGCTAGATAGCTGAGACAGTAGTTATCTCAAAAGACCAAGTACGTCATATCCTGCGTGAAATTTTGGGCATGAAAAAGCTATCAGCGCGATGATTTTCGCGTTTCTTTACTCCAGACAACAAGCTTAACTGTGAGACGCTATTTAAGCGTAATCCGAAGAAGTTTCTACGTCGTTTCTTGACTGTTGACAAAACATGAAATCATTGGTATACACCAGGGACCAAAAACAGTCGAAACAGTCTCGGCATCCGGCGAACGTGCTCCGAAGGAAGCGAAGACTTTCGTATTCTTCCAGAAAGGCGATGACCACCATTTTCTGGAATTTACAAGGGATGATCTACATCGACTATCTGGACAATAGTAAAACGGTTACAGGGCTCTATTATGCTAAATTATTTGACGCCGAGTTGCAGCAAAAATGTCCCCATACAGCGAAGAAAAAAGTGCTCTTCCAACAAAATAACGGACCCACTCATACCTCCACCGTCGCCATGGCGAAATTGGTCGAATTAAGCTACGATCTGTGGCCCATCCACTATATTCTCTAGATTTGACCCCGTGTGACTTCTTTTTGTTTCCAAACTAGAAAAATGCACTCGCCGGGCACAAATTTAAGTTGAAACAGGTGGGCATCGCCACCACTGAAGCCTACTTTGCAGACGTCGAGAAAACGTATTTTTCAGATGGATTAAAGAAGTTGGAGCACGTTGGTTCAATTGTTTCGCGTTAAAAGTAGATTATGTTGAAAAATAAATTGCCACTTTTCCAAAATGTTCGTTTTTCTTTTGTAGGCTAAGGGACCTCCCTAATACTATACAATAGTACAGATTAAATAAATTATTTTTTAAACTTTGATGGTACACAAGGCAAATATCGAACACAGTAGTTAATCAAATCTTGCCCAAGTACTTTCGATCACAAGATCATCCTCAGGGGCATTTGGTCAGTTGTGGCCTATCCAGCAGTAATAGAATGTTATAAATGTAAATTGGGACATAACAAATACACTAAAAAAAGACAAACAAACACTTTAAAATTTAAGAAATGGAGAAGCTACATTTTATATAGAAGCCGGAGACAGAATGACTCCCAGCCTGGCGGAAATATTGAGATGATATCATCTCAATATTTCCGCCAGGCTGGGAGACATTCTGTCTCGGCTTCTATATAAATTATAGCTTCTCTATTTCTTAAATTTTAAAGTGTTTGTTTGTCTTTGTTTAGTGTATTTGTTATGTCCCAATTTACATTTATAACATTATATTACTGCTGGATAGGCCACAACTGACGAAATGCCCTTGAGGATGATCTTGTGATCGAAAGTACTTGGGCAAGATTTGATTAACTACTGTGTTCGATATTTGCCTTGTGTACCATCAAAGTTCATTTATTCGAACATTCAACCTTATATTAAATTATTTTGTGTTTATTTGCACAAATGTAATTTTGTCATTTTTTTGTTACAGGGTAGTGCTAGGTGTGATAAGTGTAATAGACTTCGGAACCGAAGTGGTTTGTACGAATAGTCCAGGACTGATTCATAGACAAAGAGAAATGTGTAGAGCGTCGCCGGATGCGATGGTAGCCGTCGGAGACGGAATTAGGATGGCTACCAATGAGTGTAGGTATCAATTTAGACAGCACAGATGGAACTGTACAGGCATAGAAAATCCATCATCCTTTGGACACGTAGTAATAGTAGGTAAGTCAATTAATTTCTATTCTGTGTGTGTTGTAAAATATTTGATAAATTTAAAGATAGTCGTTATTACATTGATTGATTGGTCACTGCAGTAGTTACTACAGTAGTGAATGCCAAAGTTGCTAAATATTATATGATTTGTTTTATGTCTAAATAGTTTCTCTGGATATTCAATATTTAGAAATATTGGGATTTATTCTCAAATCAAAGGAAGCCACACCTTTAGATATTTCAAAATAGTATTTTTAATAGACTGGTTGATAATGAAAATAAGTTGGTAAAACCTAGTAATGTTTTACCAAGTTTTTAAAGGTATGGTGTCTCTATTGTGAATGTGGGACTGCGTCAACAGTATATAAGTTGTCTTGCTCAGCAAAAGATAGCAAATATTTCATCAAATCACATGTTCTCTGGGACGGCGTATGTCGTAAAACGAAGGGTACCTTTTAGGTCGTTTGGATTCTCTTTTACTTAACACAAGTTAGCTGTGTCTACGTTCTCACTTGGGCCAAGATTATGTGGACTTCGCGGGTTTTCGTGGGTTTACGACCTGAGAGGCCCCGTGATCTAGTTGTGATCCTCCTCTCCTGCCGGATCTTCGATTCCGAAGTCCATGATCATTAACAGTATGCACACTTTCTTCCTCAGTCATAGGAAGCTATACTAGAGATATCCACAAGGATTTTTATTGTAGTGGTTTCTCCTGGCCTTCTACATGCTGATGCCGTTGACCATTTCTTGGTTCCTCCGCCTTTGAGACCGATTTCTCTGTCTCAGGACAACAGAGTGCCTTAGTTGTTGCCCATCTTCTACCACGTGGAGGTTGCAGATTTGGATTTTTCTTTCATTGGGATTAAGACCTTTCGGCATTTCCTAATCCCTCCAGAGCTTTAGAAGAATCGGCGTATAATTATGCTATTTTTGCTTAAAGCAAAATCAAATAAACCAATGACAAGCCTCAGTTTATAAAAAGAGTCCTCGGCTTCTTTTTTCTTTTAAAACACTTATGCTGCCATTTTATATAGCATTCTTTTTAGAAAATAAAAATTACTTAATAGAAGAAAATTTCTATTCCACAACGGTATTAAAAAACAAATTTACAACATAAAAAATAGATTTTCGGCTACCTGAGCCACCTCCGTTGAGTTGTTTAGGAATAACACTCCGATACATGTCGGTGGTCTATCAGAACGGGGTTTATGCTCAAAAGGCTATTTCTTACGTAATTAAATCATATACATATCTGGTTTATTCAGTACCTTTTAGGCATCAAATAAAAATTCACTTATCCTAAGTATTTCACAAAAGTATATGCTTTTAATTTTGAAATATTGAAGCATGTCCATAATTTCTTTAAATTATTCCCTTTAGTAAATTATTTTCACGCCGCCCATGCCTGCATATCTTCCAAATAACCGACACTTCTAATTCGTTACGCCTTTTTTTTAACAAAGAAATAACTCCTCTTCTGCTTTTTATCTTGTTTTGGTACATAAAAATCTTTCCTAATAACAAAGGAAAAAGGTCTCTATTGTGAAATCTCCGAGCTACCTTCTCAGAAAAACAGAAGAGTTGTTTTTCGTAGAAAGTTACTTTCCATTGGTAAAAGCTATGAAAATGAACCCCAGTAGCCCAGCAATTTAAAGTCAATTTCACGTGGCATCCTTCAGCCAATATCCCCTCTCTATTTTCAACCTTCGCTTGTCTAAGACCTTCTAAGTTCACAATCCGATGTTCAATTCCAAGTTGGTTCCTGTGGCAAGCAGTCTTATCTTCGACAATCGGCGGTCAGTGGATTTTCAATTCATCCTTATTTATCTTTATACAGTGTGTCTTATATTAATTATTTTCTCTTTTGTCAAACAGACGTCTTCCAATTGAAGTCACTTCTGTTTTGTAGTTCGGATCTTACACCATTCAGATTCTACACAGTTTAGATTTTACCGTTCATATTCTACTCTACACCGTTCTTCTACTACTCTTCTCTCACCGTATTGTGCTACCTTGGTCTAACTGCCTCTTTTCGTCGGCCTAAGACAATCTAATTGATTACGTTAAGAAGACCGCAATTCTTTGTCGCTGTCATCCTAACTATCTGTTGTACGGACCGAAGTCAAGTGCCTTATTGAGGGCGTAATACCATTATTTGAATACACCTGTTTTGTGAGTACCTATAATTTTTATTGACTAAACTGTGATAACGAAATCTTTAGAAGTTGATTTATGATTCCAGTTCAGTGTACCTTCTTATTTATGGAGGTTTAGTTTGACTGAGTGCAAAAATACAGGATAATATATACGTATAAATAACGTACAATTGATTTTATATGTAGATTATATTTCTGATAAATTCTATTCTTAGATTTGAAGTGATCACGATCAAAAACCTAGTAACTTCATATTTAGGTATCCTCAAGACATAAAATTCACTTGCTTGCCAAATATTAACGTAGATATAATTATAATGTTCCTTGCCTTTTTCTAATTCTTGAGGATACTAAATTATTTATAACTATTTTTTAAAGAGATATTTTTTGCTTGTAATTAATAATCAGTTGCGCAATAATCATGCCATTTAACTATCCAATAAAATTTGGTATAGTACATTTACTTTAACAACTATACCTAAATATAATTTAGTTAAAGATCTATTTGCTTTTTATTTCTTTTATATTTTTGTATATAATTTGAATTTATATTTTTGTGTTTTTCTTCCAGGCATTTTTTATTGAATTATATTATTATTTGTTTGATCGTATATTTTGTGTATATGTGTCGAAATATTAGGAGTGTATCGCATAATTCCGCTACCTTTTCTCTCACGGTTTACTTTATTCTCGCGTGAGTTCTCTAGCTGTACCTTACCTTTCTCGTCATCCTTTTCTATGTGCCTTAAGGTTTCCCTGTTCCTCTAAAAATAGGGTGGTGCCCAAATAACTTTTCTTCTCTTATCTCTTATCTTCTCTTCTAACTTCTTGTCTCTGTGTTGTAAGTACTTTTTTAATTGATCCGTGATATTTGAGCTGTAACAAGAACCCCGACCAAGATACCTCTACCAGACTGAAGCCCGAGCCTAATACCGTTCTTTGTGTAACCCCCAATCAATCATCAAGAGGGTACAATATGGATCATTTTGTCCTAATAGACTATCGTCGTGTAACTTTTAAAATATGTACTTTCATATATCGGCTGTGGATTAAAGTGACATTTGATGCAGAATATAGTCAAAATAGAAGGCTAAGAAATTTGGGAATTGAGTTAATAAAATAATAAATGAGATTGAGAGCCTCGACGTCAGGTTTACACTCATGTATTCAGTCTTCAGTTGCCAAATACGGCATCTTTAAAGATCTAGTAGCTGTAGACAAATTGACATAAAATTCGCCTTTTTTTGTAGCAAAATATAATCGTATGTACTCATTATCATGACAGTCGCAGCCGCTGCAATTTCCATGTCGGACATGTTGACGTTGGATCTAGAGGGAACAGACTGACATCGGCCTACCCAATACTCAACACAATGTGTGGACGCCTCACCGAATGTGGTAACACAATTGACCCAACGTTGGCTCCAACGTTGGCGCCAGCGTTGGACCCCGGGCCGGCCTTATTGATTATAAATGACTATTTATTTATTTTTATCAAGTTATCCATGTGAATGTGCGAAGTATTAAATCGAATGGGCAGAGAACGAGAATTGCTGCCAATAATAAAAAGAAGAAAACTGCTTACCTGGGTCATACACTTCTAAATTCTAAGTACCAGTTCTTAAAGCTTATTATGGAAGGGAAGATAGAAGGAAAACGAGCCATCGGAAGAAAGAAATACTCATGGTCTAAAAACATAAGGTATTGGACACACCTCGATGCCCATGCACTTTTTAGAGCCACACAAGATAGAAAGGAGTCTGCCAGAATTGTCGCCAACATCCACTAATTGGATAGGGCACCATAAGAAGAAGATCCATGTGCTCAACGTGTTCCGTGTACGTTTTCCGTAAGTGTATCCTCTGATATCGGGTTCATTGTAGTGTATGAGTTTTTAATTAGGTAACTTTAAAAGTGACCTACCTATAATAAAAATAATTGTTTAGAGAACCACCGTGAAATCTAAGAACCCTGTAAAAATTAATTAACTAAAATATTTAAATACAAGTTTACTTAAGCCATAGTATAAATATCATATGTCACACCTATTTGTTTTTTCAGCGAAATGATGAACGTTTACAATAACATTGCGTACATAAACTTAATAAAAAACAATCAAATAAATTTCTAAGCTCAAACAAGTAAACAAAATTGTAAAAAGCAGAAGAAATTATCAGTTTATTAATCACTACCACTTTCATAAACACAAAATAGAAACGCCATTAAAGAAATACGACACACATTTACCTAATCATCCACGATCCACCTAATACTAAAGTAACATTAGTGGCTCCATATCAATCATCCTTCTTGGTATAGGCGCCCACGGTCTTTATGGTATATCACTGGGTTCTCAGTTGATCATTGGTAGGAGATTCCACAGGTGTGTTGATGCCACCTACGCGCCCATGTCGCCGACAAAATAACATCGATGTAAACACAAAGTGACATAAGACATTATGAGCATTTGCCAACAATGTGACTTAATGTCTCGTTTTCGGCGATTTATTGAGGCACTTATCATTTTTTGCATGTTTTTATGAAAGTTATAGAAAGAGATTGTTATCTCGGGGTGATTTGTAATTTGTTAACTGAGAGTTTTTAGTTAAGAAGTATTAAGTATCCGAGGTTGTTTTATTGACAATGGCTATAATGTCACATTTATTTAATTCTTTTTTTCTTCTCGTGTTATTAGAACTCTTTTCTTTTAATTCTTATTTTTAGAATACAGATTGCCCACCATGTTTTTAGAATACAGATTGCCCTGCATATTTTTCGAGGAGGACATATTTTTTTCTTTCCCAAAAGCTTTTTAGAAAAGTGATGCTTTCTTTCAAGCTGCATTAACCCATTTGGTCCCACAACATTCTTTTTTGATAATACACCATTTTTTAAATGTCCTTGTTGAACCTGGGTTAAATAGCAACCATTCATTGTTATTTCACATAAGAAAATGAAATTTTAGCAAACAGTAGGTGTACCCATACGATTACAATGGGCTGATCGGGAGTCAAAAATATAAAACATTGTGTAGAAATCAAAATATTTTATTTTCTTACAAAATATGTATATACTTGAGTATATCCTATATTATAATCTACGAGAAATTACAAAGTGACTTAGATTCGATCTTCAAGTGGTGTTCAGATTGGATGCTACCTCTAAATAGAGATAAGTGTGTAGTTTTAGTCTAATTTGATAGACGGGCATTTATTGGATACTGTGGGATCATATTGTGACCATGGTGTTACAATTACTGAAAATTTGAGTTGGTCGGAGCATATTTCAAACATCACTAAAAAAGCGAATAGTAAATATACCTACTTAATAAGACTTTTACAAAAATATCCTTTTCAGGTTCTATTCGTTTATATAAAACTTATGTCCGACCCCTACTGGAGTACTGTGGAACAGTTTGGTGACCAGAATTGGTGCGCAATAGAACTCTTTTTAAAAATGTCCAAAAGAAAGCCTCCATTGGTCAGGCCGTGGTGTTTAGGAGTCTACATTGTAAAAATGACATGCACCCTATCCTCCATGCTATGGCATGCTGGACGAGCCATACAGTCTGTAGTCGACACACCGAGGTATGAGCGGGAAGACAAAGTGTACCAATACTCATACGCTTATGAAACGCACCTGGCGGATCATAGGGGCCTTCACATTTTGCTCTTTTTCAACTTGTCTGCAGTGAAATGTCTTTAATCTTTCCTATCGGCCTCTCTTGGAAAACTCTTGTTTTTCCGACCCCGAATGGCTATTAGTGTAATCCGAGGATGGACGGGTCACTACAATTCTGTCTACTACACTCTACTACTCTTCTCTCGACTAAGGAAGTAAACCCTGACAGAAAATCCTGGTCCTCCCCTAGGGGGTTGGGACCTAGAGCCTGCTCCTCTACACCCGTGAAAAACTTCCTACAAAAAATTCAAAAATCCAGCTTCGACATACGGACGGAAAAAAACGAAGGCGACGTAGCAAACGAACAAGGACTTTGAATATAAATACATGGAATATCCAAGGGTGGACAACCAAGTCAGACGAAGTCATGGCAGAAGTAAAGAAAATAAAATCAGATATCACGGTTCTTACCGAAACAAAGAAAAAAGCCAAGGTAGTGAAGACATAGGAGGTTTTATACATATTTATAGTGAAGTAGAGAAAGACAAAAGAGCACAAGCAGGGGTATCAATATTGATAAAAAAGACTTAAAAATAAACCTGAAAAGCTGGGAGCAGATCAATGAGAAAATTATTAGAGTATCTATTACGTGGAAAGGGCACGACCTCGAGATCATTGGAATATATGCTCCGTCAGAAAATGCATCGAAAGCAGCTAAACAAATATACTACGAAACTTTATCGGAACTAATTGAAAATATAAATAGCCGCAAAGAAATTGCGCTGTTGGGAGATTTTAAAGCTTGAACAGGAACAAAAATAAATGAAAAAGTCGTAGGAAAATATGGTGACCCTAAAACAAATGAAAATGGGGAACACTTAATCGAATTCTCTAAACAGCACACTCTGAAAATCCTAAACGGATTCTACCAACATAAAAACATACATAAGTACACCTGGGTTCAACCAATGAGAAACACAAAGTAAATTATAGATTATGTCATCACAAAACATGAAACACACATACAAGTTAAAGACATAGGAGTATTAAGAGGACCGGAGTGCGGAACTGACCACTATATCGTAAGATCAAAATGTTACCTACAGTATCGACCTCGGCCACTACATCAAAATGACAACCGACTAGCTCAATCAAAACCCCTGGAATCGAATCTACCTAAATACAATATTGATGAACTGCAAAACGACTCGACATCATTCTTATATAAGCTGCGACTTAGCCGAAAATTGGCAAACCTGATCTACTCCTCAGCCCAGAATACCTATAAAGAGATAATCAATAAAATCAATGAAGCAGCTTACGAAGCGCTTGGCACAATCCAGAAGAATAAAAATAATACTCCATTGTGGTGGACAAATGACTTCGAAAATGCAGTACACAACAAGAAACAAGCATATCAAAAGTGGCTGCAAAACAGAGAAGTAAAAAATTTAGTAATAAAACAACAATAATTTCATGGGAAAGTAAATGCGAAGAGCTCAACAAATATATAGGGTCAACAAGATCAAGAGAAGCATGGAAAACGGTAAAAAATCTGAGAACAAACAGAAAAGAAACGAGAAGAATAGATTTAATAGAAGAAAGATCTTGTATCGAACACTACTCACAACTTTTGACTGAAACAAGACCTCAATTCACGAACATCAGTACAACAACATATGAACTGGAATTCGGTGAAGACGATGAAATAACAGTACGGGAAGTCGAGAATGCAATACGAACTCTTGATGAGACGAGAGTGATGTAGGATACATGCTTAGAAAACTGGAAGATGAGTAAACCAAATAGGGTCTCACAATTAATATACAAAAGACTGAGTACTTAGTTGTAGGAGAGAAACCAGAAAGGGAACCAAAATGGGAACTATAAAACCAACAGACAATTTTAAATACTTGGGAGTCCAAATAACATCAAAAGCAGGAATTAGCGAAGAAATACATTACAGGATTGGCCAAGCAAGATCAGCCACCAGACAGCTACACGGACTATTATGGAACAAACAAAATAACAAAAGAAAATAAAAGAAGAATTTATAAAACAATAATAAAAAGTATTGGACTGTACGGTGCTGAACTCTGTGAAATAAACCAAAGAAACAAATAAAAAATTAAGGCCATGGAAATGAACTACTGACGATGTTGCCAGCTCACTAGACTTGATAGGGTGAGAAACGAAGATATTCGGAGAGAAATGGAAATCGATCTAGACATAATAGACACAATCGAAGCCAACAGACTTAACTGGTATGGACACCTTCAGAGAATGCCGAACAATAGAAAAATGGACTCCGCCAACTAGAAGAAAACGAGGTAGACCAAGACGATCCTGGAAAGACGATGTCGACGATGCAATGACCGCAGTGATCGAACAACTAAAGATTGCTTCGACAGAAAACGCTGGAAATTAGGATGCGAGAAGCGGCGCTAGATATAGAAGACTGGCTTGATATAATGTATATATATATATATATTTATATATATATATATATATATATATATATATATATATATATATATATATATGTATATATATATGTATATATATATATTTATATATATATATATATATATATATATATATATATATATATATATATATATTTATATATATATATATTATATATATATTATATTATATATATAGAAAGCCTCCAGACTATCTTTCAAACGAAGAAGGCCAGATTACCCACAAAGACTTTCTTTAGCAGGGTTACCAAATTTTGAAGCTCGTCGACTCCGTGGTGACTTAATTATCACCTTCCGAATTTTAAAGATTGGATATGGAAATCTGCAGCACTTGCTTAGTTTAGATCATCACAGCAGACTACATGGACACAGTTTGAGGAATTCTTTTCATGGACAAGGCGCCAACATTTCCTGTGTAATCGTATTTTTAGTATATGGAACAGTCTCCTAACGGAAATTATAAATTTTCCATCTATAAGTTCTTTTAAAAACCAACTAGACTGTGACATGTTTGTAAACTGAACAATACTGTGTACAGTGTACAATTTACTGGTTCATAGTTTATTTGCGTACCTAATTATTTTGTAATATACTGTTTCATTTTTCTTGTAAATGGACTTATGAGTCTTCATGACCCCAGCCCTTATTAATATGTAATAATAATAATAATAAATTGTACAAAAGAATTACGTTGTAAACAAAGAGTAACCCTACACTTTGTACAAATCCAACGTACTCTTTGAGGCATAAGCGACATGTTTGTCTATTTTCTTTGGAAACTTACCGCTTTCTTTCTTTTTTAGACAAATTTGTACAGATTCTGCTAGTCGTTATCTAGAATAAGTAGATTTTCCGAAAGTTTTTAAATAATGACGTACTATAAATCGTTGAAAAGCTAAAAGATCCGTTTTCTCATAATGTATAAATAAACATTACCAGTACTTATCCTTCCAATAATAAAAGATAAAGAATTATAAATAATACCTATCGACATCTTCTTTTAACACTTTCTCATGTTGTGCAGCCATGACATTCTACACCTCCGTATGCTTGTCTTTCCTTGGATCTTTCCCTGCATAATCAGTTGGAGCAGTATTTCTCTCCACGTGTAATATGTCTAAATTATTCCAATTTTCTTGTATTTAAATTGTATGTATTGTATTGAATTCCTTGATTTTATTTAAAATTTATATTTCTTTATTCATCCATCTCAGAACATCTTTGTTTCTGACGTGTTTTCTCCACGATATTTTCAGAACTGTTCTATACACCAACAGCTCGAATGATTCCAGTTTTTTTCATTGATAAAGTCCAAGATTCCATTTCATAGAACAAAGTAAAAAAAACATAGCAAATTAAAACATAATTCCAATTTTAAATCCCTTGTGCATAGCACTCTTCCCATTTTATTGAAATTTGCTCTAGCCTTTTCTGTTCTGATTTTAATCTCCTGACTGTAATCATTTGTGAGGTTAATAATTGTTCCAGATATGCATATTTGTTCACTTGTTCGTTAGTTCCGTTTATTAGAAGATTATCGTTGTTTCTTTGAGTTTTTGATATTCTCATAAATTTCTTTTTGTCGTTCATTGTTAGACCGTACTCTTTTTCATACATCATACTATTCTGGTCACCAGTCTCTGAAGATCTTCAATATCTTTGGCTAAGATCACAGTGTCGTCCGCATATCTAATGTTGTTAATAGAAACTCCATTTACCTTTATTCCAACTGTTTTGCCCTCAAGAGCTTTTTTAGGATCTCTTTGGAGTAGGCATTAAAAAGAATTAACGACAATACGCATCCCTATCTCACTCCAAGTCTAATTTCAATTTCTTCTGACAGCTGTTAACACGTACTTTTGCTCACTGTTTTTAGTTTAAATTTGATATGATCTTGAGGTCGTTGTAGTCCAAAATCTTCTTTAATTTCCGGATATTCATTAATTGTTCATGTCGTACTTTATCGAATGCATTATTATAGTCAATAAAACATGCGTGTATATCTTGATTGGCGTCCAGGCATCTTTGTATCAGTATATTAAGTGAGAAAAGAGCTTTACGCGTTCCTAAGCCTTTGCGAAAACCAAATTGTGTATCATTAACGTTTATATCCATTTGATGGACATAAATGTCCATATGAATTTTAGTAGTAACTTTAGCACATGAGACATCAAGCGCATGGTGCAGTAATCGCTGCATTATCTTGCGTTTTTCTTTTGGGGAGACCAACAAAAATCGACGTTAACCACTCTTTTGGTAATACGCGTGAACTATAAATTTGGTTCAAAAGTGTCAGTAAAACATCAATGTGCTTATCATCTAGAATTTTTATAATTTCTATAGGAAGCATATCAGGTCCGGGTTTTTTCCACTCTTTGCATGCATGTAATATTTCTTCTTTTGTAATATACGGAAGTTTTTCTTTTGATGTAAGTTCTATGTGCTCCAGATCGCCTCTTTCATCATCGAACAGTTCGTGGATATATTCTCCCCATCTTTGTACTTTCTCGTCCGTCAAATTTCTCTGCATTTCTGCATTTCTTTGCATTTCTCTTCAAAGTATTTTTTTTTTCCTGCTTTATCATCATCCTGATCTTGTAGTTTATTTCTCTGTATTTATTGTTGTCTTTGTTTTTAAATTGTCTCCGTTGTTCCATCATATTGAGTATTTCGCCATTCATCCATTCTTCTTTTCTCCTTGCGGAAGTCTTTAGTATTTTTTTACAGGGTTCCAGTAGGCAATGTTTTAGCCGATCCCAGTACTTGCCAATCAACAATATCGATATCACAAAATAGAAAATACTTTAATAATCCAACAAAAACATGGAGTTTAGCTTCTAATTACTGCTGCAAGGAAAGAGGAGCGGTACCTCGGATATAATTTGTGAAAATCTATTAGAACACTTCCTAATAGAATCTGCTGTACTTTGATGAATACAGTGGGGCCAAATAGGTTGAATAAATAAAAATAAATTTGTTACAGGAAATACAGTTGTGTCAATTGATGTAAAAATAGAAGACCATACGTTAATAAGGATAGGTCAAATTTAGAGAAGATATGATTAATTAGACAATATAAAGTATTGCTTAATGTGAAGTTTCTAAAAGAAGAATCGTGGTGAAAGACAGTTAAAAAAATGTCAGTAAAAGCAAATAATAATGGATAATACAGAAGCAGGCACTACATAGGGATAAAACCAATGAAAACTATGATGATGATGATGTTATCCTTTCATTTTTTTTATCCATAAGCTACCTAAACAACTGCATTTTCTCTAAATGGAGTTCATTAGTACACTATTATAGTATTAGTGTCTAAGTTCGTCATTGGAAGTTGGTCTCCAAATAAATGCAAGCAAAACTCAAATAACGACAAATTTAGGGCTTTCAGAAAACATCAGAATAGGCGACGCCAACATAAAACAAAGACATGTGTGAAAACATATTGAGCACGAAATACGAATTGGAAAGAACAATAAAAATTGTGAAATACAGCGTAGAATAGATTTGGAATTAACTGCTTTTAAAAAATTACGGGAGATATTTTGCATGTCTTACTGGTAATGACATACAGAACAAAAACATTACACTAACAAAAAATACAGCGGGCAATTTAAGAGCGATTCATAGAGTCATGGAAAGAGTCATGCTTGGAATCACTAAAATAGACATAATACCCAATAAAACCATCAGGCAAAGAACGAATATCAAAGACATAGTTCAACATGTAACTACAATGAAATGGAGAACATCGAACAATAGATGAACTGAAAGAATATTAGAATAGCGACCACGAGCTGAAAAATATAGCAGAGGTTGACCACTGACCATGGTTGGTTTAATTCACTGTTTATAGCTCTACCTAAGAAGACAACAGCAAAAACCTGTGCTGATTATAGAACCATTAGTTTGTTAAACCACTTATTAAAAATTTTCTGAAAGTAATAGATGGTCGTATCTACAATAAATGCGAGGAATACCTGGATAACACTCAGTTTGGTTTCCGTAACGGATTTGGAAAGAAAGAGGCACTGTTTGGAATGAACGTACTAGCTCCAAGCTGTCGAGATATATCTGTCGACATATACTGTTGTTTTATTAACTTCCAAAAGGCATTTGATCGTGTTAAGCACTCTATATTGATCGAAGCTCTAAAAGACATTGGCTTGGACAATAGAGATGATCGAATAATTGCAAATTTATATTGGAATCAAACAACAATCAGTTTTGGTAGATGGTGTGGAATCACAGACTCTCAATATTAAAAGAGGAGTACATCAGGAATTCCTTTTCTCACCCCTGCTTTTCAACGTTTACTCCGAAAGAATTTTCATAAAAGCACTTTCTGTAAAACAAGAAGGAACACTTGTGAACGGTGAAGTCATCAATAATTTGCGATATGCGGACAATACAGTACTTCTTGCTTCTAGTCAAGAAGATCTGTATACACTACTTGATAGTGTCGTTGATAGTTGTAGGGAGGCAGGTCTCGATCTGAACATACGGAAAACCAAAATACTCGGAATAAGTAAACAACAGCATATAACACCGTCTATATGTAAATAATACCAAACTTGAGCCAGTTGATAAAATCTTTTACCTTGGACAGCAATTAAATTGTAACGCAGAAAGTTACGGCGGAATAAGATCTAGGATAGAGCAGGCTAGAGCTGCTTTTAGAAGGATGTCCAAAGTGTTATGTAACAGAGACCTAAAATTGGCATTGAGGATCCGCCTACTTCGCTACTACGTGTTCTCGGTCTTACTTTATGGTGCCGAGTCCTGGACTGTGAATAAAATCGATCTAAACCGCCTTGAGGCTTTCGAAATGTGGTGCTATAGAAGAATTTTAAAAGTTTCCTGGGTGGAGAAGATTCGAAACTCCACAATACTAGAACGTCTAAGCAAGACTACTGAGATCATAAAAAGCATCAAGCAGAGAAAGGTGGATTATTTTGGACATGTAATAAGAAGTCCCAAATTTAGGTTGCTACAAAATATTATGCAAGGAAAAATAGCAGGTAAGCGCGTCCAGGACGAAGAAGAACCTCATTGTTGAATAACTTGAGAGATTGGTATGGTGTTAATACAAGTATGCTCTTTGGGGTGGCAGTGAATAAAATTAAGATAGCTATGATGGTAACCAACGTTCTGAAAGGACATGGTACATGAAAAAGAAGATACATTTACGAATCAAGAACCTCTACTAGAAAATAATAAAGGAAAACAGTTGCGATGGTACGTACGGACATCTAATGATAGAAAACAAAAACAATTTAGATCGATTTGGAAATTATTCGTGGCACTATTTTTTATAAATTCGGACATCGAACACACTTTCGATGGCATTTATACAGGAACCTTAGAAGCAGAGATCCAAAGATCTACTAGATACGAATAGAAAAGGTCTGAGAATCATCGTAGGTTTCCTAACAAGACACTGTCTCCTCAAAGGGCACATGAACAAAATCGGGCTGAGAGAAAGTGCGAATTGCATATTCTGTTGCTAATAACTGATGACGAGACGGTGGAACACGAAGGCGTGTTCCTTTATCCTTTAAAACTTTATCTATAAATAAAAAAAAATGTGACTGAATAAAAAATTTACATTATTCAACCAAACAGTTGCGATTTCAATATTCACATTGCGAATAAAACAAATATTTACTAACGGAATTGCCGCAATCTCCTCAAGACTTGTGCGGTCAATATTTCCATTCCTGAAAAAAAAACACTTTTTGCACCTGCTGTTTATATTACTATTAAAATATATTGGAAAATGGTATGTCCCTTTAGCCACTTCATTTTAAATAAGCACTCGTTTTATGCAGTGGTCTAATATCGAATAATGCCAGTATATCACTCTTCTAGGATTTTATCTTCAAAAAGCCTAAATAAAATTAAGTTTTTAAAGTAAAATTGTGTCTTATTCCCAACAAAAATGCATAAAGTAGTTTCAGGACAGAATTATCTTTTGGGTAAAACGTATTTATGAATGATAGACCTTGGAACGTTGTGATACCATTATTGGTTGCTGTTTTGTTTAGATATCATGCAGGTGGCTATAAATCAGACACATTGTAAATATTTTTCTGTACCCTTTTCTTATGCAAATTTGTTTACTTTGTTAATTAAGATTATTATGTCAATTTTAATTAATCAGTAGGAATATATAATAGCTTCCAGTCGATTTTTTACACCCACATCAGATTATATTAATTTGGATAATTTATCATTTCTGGTTTTTGTCGCATAATTTTTAGATTAAACAATTTATAAATCTTTAGATATGCTAAACGACGATAGTAAATTTGTATTAACATTTTTTCATTTCTAAAATTATTCACAATTTAACACCTAAGGATTAAAGAAAAATATGGTTGTCATAAATCGGAAATTAATTCAAATACTATCTAAAAATAAGACAAAAAAATATAAAAATGATTGATAAAATCTAGTATTTTGATAAATATGCTGCTTGCCTAATTAAATAACTCAACATGTCTTAGGACTCTTAAGCTAGCGGGGACAAATGAGCAGAATCCAATTTAAATTACGTAATAGTTTTTCACCCATTTTTTACTAATTTATTACCACCCTAATAATTTTTCACCACAAAACCACCCTTAATGGAAGCGATTCTGCTAGTTTAAGGTTCAAGCTAGCAGAATTAAAAAAAAATCTTTTTGCCGATGGCATGTTTTTATACCCATTTTTCACTAATTTATTACCACCAAACCACTATTAAGGGGATCAATTTTGCTGGCTTACGGTTAAGACTAGTAGAATAAAAAAAAAATATGTACGATATACTACAGTGCCCTGCTAGGTTTTTATAAATTTATTACCACCGTAGTAATTTTCCCCCGTTAACTACCCCTTATGGAAAGTCAATATTTCTGTTAGATTAAAATATGTTAGATAAAAACTGTTTTTTAAATGTTTACTAAACTTAAACCACCCTGATAATCTTATACCCTTAAACGAATCTTATTTGGAAACGTTTCTGCTAGCTTAATATACGAGCTAGCGGAATTGATACAAATTATTTTTAAAATACCAAAGTGTGCTGTTCTTTTACGAGCTTACCACCCTAGTAATTTTTCACCCTCCACCAACAATTCTTGGGTTAAAATTAAAGGTGATGAAAAATCTATTTTTACAATTTTACTGTATTCTATCAATCAATAATTCTGTTAGGTTCAAATTTATGACGAAATATTTTTTTATATTCCACTGTACACTACTTATAAGTGAAATAAAAAAGTGTTCTGGTAAGATTTTGCTACTGTAAAGTCTTTAATTACTATTTATAACTGGGAATAAGCCACAATTAAAGATAAAAATACGTTTATTGACGTTTCAATTTCCAATTCGGAAATCGTTCTCAAAATACAAACAGTAAATTAAACAAATTTTGTTTTTTGTTACATAGTGAAAAAATTCTTCTAATAATTTAATTTTATCTGACTCATTTATATTTACATTTACCATGGAAAAGGAATATAATAACACGCTACCTTTCCTGGATATTTTAATCTCTAAGAACGATACTGGATATGAGACTCAGGTGTATAGAAAACCAACACACACCAATAGATATTTAAATTTCAAATCAAATCACAATATTAATGTAAAAAAGGGAATAATTAAATCCTTATACGATAGAGCCAAAATTACTTGTTCTAACGAAAATTCGTTCTTGGAGGAGAAACATTTGTTAACATCTGTTTTATTAAAAAATGATTATCCTTTATCGTTTATAAATAAGGAATTTTGAACAATCGATCGAATAGAACAGAATAACTTAAAACGAGATCCTACAGCATACACAAGGAATAATATGTGGAAAATAACAATACCGTACATAAAAGGATTATCGGAAAAACTTAAAAGGATAGGAAATAAATTCAACATTTCAACAACATTCAAAACAACAAACACGTTGAGATCTATTTTGTCCAAAAACCAAACCTAACAATGAACAAGAAAGGACAAAGAATTGCGTTTATAAAATACCTTGTGAATGCGATCAGTTTTATTTAGGTGAATCATCAAGGCCATTAAATGTTAGAATAAGTGAACATCAATCTTATATTAAAAATAGAGAATTTGATAGATCTCAAATATGTAAACACGCATGGGATAATGAGCATAGGGTTCAATGGAATAATTCAAATATAGTCCTAAAAGAAACGGATGGTAAAAAAAGAAAAATCAAAGAAGCGGCTTTAATTATGCTAAATGAGGCCAATTGTGTCGCAAATTCCTCGGCAGAATGTAGTAGGATCTGGTTACCAATATTGAAAGAGGAAGTTATTAATAAGAAAATACCAGTATTAGTAAGTCAGTAACATATAAAGGATACATCATTTATGTTTTTTAAATAACGTAACATATAAAATCAGAATTTTTGATGTTTGTTGAAGGTAAACTAAATTCACGAACAAATACTTACAATGTCGGGATAGTATTATGAGGTTTTTTTCCTGGTTTTTCCCTCATAATTTACTATGGAATCACTAACAGGAGAATTTTACTGTCATCATGTCATGTGTTTGCCTTTTTAAAGACGAATTACATCCTGTGATTTTTTCTGACGGATATTCTAAAGTTAAAGTTGATTTCATGTAATCGAATGAACTATCTTATAAGTAAAGTCGTCCCAGGAGCGCAACTCAAAAATATTGGCAATATCATTTTAAAGTCGTCTACTTTAAAATGCATAATGTATGTCTGAATTGTCGATATAAATGAGTGAGATAAAATTAAATTATTAAAAGAATTTTTTCACTATGTAACAAAAAATAAAATTTGTTTAATTTACTGTTTGTATTTTGAGAACGATTTCCGAATTGGAAATTGAAACGTCAATAAACGTATTTTTATCTTTAATTGTGGCTTATTCCCAGTTATAAATAGTAACTAATATACAATGCCACAAGAAAATAGCTTCAGAACAATGTAAAGTCTTTATTAATTATAATTTATTATTCTTATTTTAATTTACTAAAAGTTCAATATTTATAACACTTTCAAAATTAATTTTTTTAAAGTTTATTTATAATAATTTAACTTTTTTTTTGAACCTATTCTCTATCCTTCCATTGTTGGATATAGGTCTGCCCCAGTTCTCTCCATCTTTCCCTATCTTGAGCTGTTCTCTGCCATGTGGGACCTCCTTGTTTCCTGATGTCATCTTTCCACCTCATCTGCGGTCTGCCTCTTGATCTCTTTGCATTGTATGGACGCCACTTTCCGATGGCATTGTTTCATCGTCCGTCTTGGAGACGTTCATTGTGTCCAGCCCATTTCCATTTCAGTTTTGCTAATTTAACTTACAATAATAATTTGTTACTACGATCGTTACATTTTAAAACGCGCCGCGGTCTTCATTTCTGACTGCTCTCCTCAATAACAATCCCCGTTATTATATATAAACTGCCGTTATCTAGAAGGCTCTGGCAATGAATTGATAACTTTCCATCCATTAGGTGACTCATGGAATGTTCTCGAAGGGTCTAGTAATTTTTGCCGGCAGGTAAACAGGTCTGAGCGCCGAAATTACTAGAAATAGAAAAGAATTAGTCATAATATATTTACAGTTTTATACGCCATAATATTTATTATCATAACACTACACTTTCACCACTCTGAGAATTTTTCACCACTAAAGCAATATTATAAGTTAAACAAGTAATGTACCACAGTGTTTTGAGAGGTTTTTACAAATGTATTACCACCCTATTAATATTTTACTTCTTAACTACTCCTTGTGTAAAGTCAATATTAATTAAGATAACTAATTCAAATAAAAACTTTGAAATACCACATGATTCTGCTCTATTTTTACTAATTGTTTGCCTCTTAACTAACCCGTGGTAGCTTAGGTTAAAATAAAAAACTAATTTTTAAATACCACTGTGTGCTACAAAGCTTTTCCAACTCATTTACCACCTTCACAATTGTTTACCCATCTATAAGAAGCCAATAATTCTGCTAGGGTAAATTTTGAACTGACCAAACAAAATTATAAAAGGTATATTTGTATTCTACTTTTACTTCCACCTTTTACTATTTTTTGCTATCTTCATATTTTTCACCTAACACACTGGGATTAAATTCCGCACTTTACGTTCTAATTTTGGGGGGCGTAAAGTCATACTTTTTTGTCCGGTATACAAAAGGAACGTTTTCATATTTCAAAGAGTTAAAAATAAATTATAGCCGTGATCATGCACAGATGAATGTGCACTGGTGTCTACTATTAAATATTACTTAAAAACTATTGTACTCAGCATAAAACACACTCAGGGGCAGTACAGAGGCGCTATATTTGCGATTACTTGCCAAAGTTAAATTATAGTGAAGAGGGCAGTATCAATCTAAAATCTGATTAAGACGGCAGCTCCCACTCCTTGATTGGCGGTACACTTCGCTCAGGTCTATGGATGTACCCAGTAAATATAAATCTTTAATCTTTAGGTGCGCAAGATGTCCCGACTCTCCTTTACAATTAGGTAATTAAGGTAATAGACATCCAGTAAAATTATTTGAATTTGAATATTTCTTACCTGTTAGTTGTTCTGTGAAATATAACAATTCCATTGTATTTACTAAAACTCAACTTGATTTCAGTTATTTTATATTCATAAGAGGATCCACAAGGAAAAAAATTCCTGTAGCTGGCTGTATACCACGTATCACAAAAAAAGGTTAGTCTTTGTAAATGGGTATATTTATTTAAAAACCCTTAAAAGGGCTACATCAATAAAACAAACGTTTTCGGACCACACAGTCCATCATCAGGTTTTTAAAATTAAAACCGTGTGGTCCGAAAACGTTTGTTTTATTGATGTAGCCCTTTTAAGGGTTTTTTAAATAAATATACCCATCTACAAAGACTAACCTCTTTTTTTTTTTATTCATAAGAGGGACCCACGATTCGATTTCTCGTAGCGATGTAAATATAGTGCAGGCACTCCTGACCATGGAGCTGCGCGAAGGCGGAGTCAAAATTCACGTTAAGGCAGAAAGGTTCAATTGTAAGTAGAATTATACAGTGCATAGTACAATGCGTTTTGCACGGAAGTGGATACTAAACCCAATTTCGTCTACTGCGCCGTGGTCAGGAGTGCTTGCACTATCTCTACTCACTACTATAATCAGAGTCAATTTTTTAAAACAGTTAAAATTTATAATTTTTGTAATAAAGTATTTTCATATTTTCAGTATATAAACACTTAAAAACTTAGTATAATATTAGTTTATTTGCACAGAGTAACATTTCAGAATGTTTTTGATTAGGGTAGTTAAAAAAACAATGACTAGGCTGATAAAAATATAGTAAAAATCTAGTAGAGCACTTTTAAATTTCCAAAAAGATTTTGCATTTAGCTAGCGTGAATGCGTAGCTTGTTGAATGGTTTCCATTAACTGTTCCTTAAAGGGGCAAAAATTATGAGGGTGGATGAAATTCAGTAAAAATCTGGCAAAAACATTATACTTTCAGTTACAAGAAGACTATTATAAAATTGTAAAAATAAATTTTTTATCACCATTAACTTAACAGAATTATTCACTTCTTATAAAGTGTAGTTGAGGGGTGAATAATTACTAGTGTGGTAATAAATTCATAAAAGCCTAGCAGAGCACTGTGGTATATCATAAATATTATTTTTGGAATTCTATGAGTTTTAACCGTAGGCCACCAAATCGCTCCTCTTAAGGGTGGTTTGGTGGTGAAAAATTATTAGGGTGATAATAAATTAGTGAAAAATTGGTAAAAAAATATGACGTAGGTTAAATTGGGTTCCGCTCATTTGTCCTTGCTAGCTGAAGGGTTCTACATGTCTTCGGCTTTTCACTTTCTTTTGGCCAAATATGTAATCGATATTAAATAATTGTGGAGACAGTATACATCCATGTCTGATAAGTCGTTCTGAATGGAATTCGTTTGAGAATGTGCTAAGTACTTTAACTGTTCCAGTAGTCTATTCGTATAGCTCAGTTGTAAGTGAAATTAAGTGTTGTAGTAGGCCTAGTTTTTTTAGTATCTGCCATAAGAACTGCAATTTAACCCTGTCGAACGCTTTGCGATAATTTGTAAGTGGGATATTAAATTTCCTAGATATTTTCATTATTTGAAAAGTTCAGAAATGTTCTCGAGTACCTCTTCCTGGTAACTCTCATTTCTTCTTGAAATGAGAGTACCTTATAGGAAAATGTTCATTTCCTCATTGATTATGTGTAGCAATATTTTACAAGCATATGAGATATGGAAGATGGTTCTCTAGTTGTCGCATTTATGGAAGCTGTCTTTTTATATTTATTGTAGATTTTGTCCAGTAGTGCGGCTATTGCTTAAACAATATACCTAATGCACAACTATATCTAGTTAAATAATTGTATTTTTATGGCATTAAGCCACAATTGTTCAGTTGTAAGTGAAATTAAGTGTTGTAGTAGGCCTAGTTTTTTGGTATCTGCCATAAGAACTACTATTTGATACTGTCAAACGCTTTGCAATAATCTGTAAGTGGGATATTAAATTCCCTAGATATTTTCATTATTTGAAAAGTTCAGGAATGTTCTCGAGTACCTCTTTCTCGTAAATCTCATTTGTTCTTGAGGTATTTCTCTTTGTAGGAAAATTTTCAATCCCTCATTGATTAAGTGTAGCAACATTTTGCAAGCATGTGAGATATGGAAGATGGTTCTCTAGTTGTCGCATTTATGGAAGCTGTCTTTTTATATTTATTGTAGATTTTGTCCAATAGTGCGGTTATTACTTAAACAATATATCTAATGCACAACTATATCTAGTTAAATATTTTATTTTTATGGCATTAAGCCACAATTATTTTAAAAATTGTGCGAAAAGTATACTAAGAAGTTGTTAAGCGGGTTATGTTTTTTAAAACTGTTGGTTGATTTGACTTATTGGACGTGTACGAACTTATCACTGTAGCCCCTATTAAATTATTAGACCCTCCGAGATATAGTAAACTGATCACCATAATCCTTTGGAGATAGGTAAACTCATCACCGCAGATAGGTAAACTCATCACCAGCATTTTTGTCCCAAGACGTTAGTTTCTAATACGTAAGCTTGCCTGTTACCTGTTACACTTCTCGTTTATGTGGTGATTTCTTAACTTCAGAAATTATTTTAAGCAAATTTATTTAAAATTAACATTAATATCGGATTTCTTATGGTGTGGCCTATTAAACATATCTGAAAATCTAAACGTTTTTGAGATCTGAAAATTAAGTTAGATAGGTTTTCAATAATGAACTTTATAATGAAAATATTTATGAGCATGTGCTCATAAACAATTATAAAATTAAAATGGATTAAAAACTTATAACATGGAACTGATTTAAAAATTGTTCGTTAATATGAAAATGAAGAAAACTATGAAAATTTGGAACATTATGAAATCTATTTGGGTAGGCAAAAGAAGATAAATAATTTATGTATGTATTAAGAATCAATAAAAAGCTATCCTAATTTTCTAAGGTTAGAAATTGAAAAAAAAAATTGTTTTGAATTTCATAATAATAATGAGCGTAGAATTTTTTAAAAAGAAACATTTTATTTGGAGTACTTTTACATGTGAAAAAATACTTCATTGAATTATAAAAAATGGTCCATTTATGGTTAAGTTAAAAAAATATTTGGATCTTCAGCTGGTAGTGCAAAACTTATTATAAGAGTACTATTGCTATAGTTGTACACAGAAACTAGTTATTTATGATAATTTTCCAATCCTGACACTTTGAATATTTATCAAAAATATCTAACAAGTGAATTGTAGAATATCTCTTAACAAACTTTAAGGAACAATATTAAGATACATTTGTGTTTATTAAACTTTTAAATATATTTATTTATTTATTTATCGTACGGCAATTACAACAAAGTTAGAACAAAATTACAAACACTAGTAATATAGGTATATGACAAACTTTAAATAGTTACAAACAAACAACAAGTGTAGTAATATAATTAATTGACTCTGAAGTTGCAAACAGGAAGTCTTCAGGGCTACCGTTGTAGGATCTTGAGGGACACTCTTCAATAATATAGTCGATCGTTCGGTTCTTCCCACAGTCACATTGAGGAGACGGATTCTTTCCCCATTTATGTAGCATATATGCACATCTGCCATGTCTGGTTCGGATCCTGTTTAGAGTGGACCATGTTTTACGTGGAAGATCAAAACCTGGTGGCTTGTGAGTAATGCAGGGCATGTTATTTTGACATGCATTCCATTCTTGGGACCATGCATTCGTGATGTTGAACTCCTCATGTATCATTCTTGCCGTTTTCATTGGTGGTTTTCTAGAACGTAGACGGGTATTTCGTGCATCCTAGGTATCTTGGTGGATTGGCAGGTTTATATTGTTCATGATCTTTTTGTATTCACGTGTAAGTACGTCAACTCGTCGTAAATGTGGAGGTGGAATGTGATTTAATACTGGAAGCCATTGGGTGGAAGTTGATTTAATTATACCAGCTATCATCCTCATAGTGCTGTGCAGCTGAGTGTCGACCTTTTTTACGTGTGGACTGTGTAGCCAAACTGGGGCACAATATTCAGCGGTCGAGAAAACAAGGGCTAAAGCAGTAGAGCGGAGAGTGGAAGCCGATGCTCCCCAGGTGGTACCGAAGAGCTTCTGTAGGATGTTTTACTCTAGCACCGTTTAAGAAACATGGAAATTGTGTCAGGTAAGAAAAATAGCGAAGTTCTCTAGAATTAAGTACCATCATTACCATCAATCACCAAAAATTATTTTTTGTTATACCGTATCAAATGCTTTTTCAAAGTCGACAAAGACAAGTATCAGGGGTCTATTATATTTAATGGTTTTTTCAATTAACGACCTAATGGTTTGCAAATAATCATTTGTTCCTTATCCAGCTCTAAATCCTGCTTGTTTAGGAAAAAATCCATATTGGTTGTATATTAGGCGCCTTTTACAATAAAATTTTAACCAATCGTGCATTAGTCTATCAAAAAATTTTGGTATAAAGTATTTACATTGTTTATACCCACTTCGATAAGTTGTTATGTCTTGTTTATTACCTAATTTAAAAATTGGCCAGATATTAGAATGCTTCCATAAAGTTGGGAAAACTAATGTCTGAATGCTCCCCTAAAGTTGTTTAATGATGACTTAAAAAGAAGATGTAAAGGTTTAGTTAGTGAATAAATACAATTCTTAAAAAAATCAGGAATACCATCTGGGTCACTGCTTAACGTATTAGGTAAGAATAAAATGTTGTTGAAAGTATCTTTGACTGATATTGAAAAATTATGTTATCTTAAAAAACGTTATCTTAAAAAAAATTCAAAAAAAAAATTCAAGCCTCTATTATCCAATAACTCAATAAATTAAGAAATCCGTGAAAAGTTTACAAGATGTTACGTGTGGTCTGTACTTTTGTATGGATGTGAAACTTGGATTTTAAACGCCGATATCATAAATAAAATCGAGGCGTTTGAGATGTGGTTGTATCGAAGGATACTAAAAACTCCACGGACTAACAGAACCAGAAACGAAGAAGTTCTTCGAAGAATGGGACATCAACGAACTCTATTAAATATTATTAAGAGGCGTAAGAATATCTTGGACATATAATTAGAGGACCAAGATATGAGTTCCTTCGGCTAATTCTCAACGGTAAAATCGAAGGAAAGAAATGGATAGGACGGAAGAAACTCTCTTGGTTGAGGAATTTGCGGCAGTGGACAGGTTTGACAGCGGAACAATTGCTACACGTAGCCCAAGACCGAGATCAGTATAATAATATTATAAGCATGGTAGTCGCCGACGTTCCGTAGGGATATGGTACTCTAAGAAGAAGATGTTATCTTAGCTTCTATAGCCTAACTTAAAGAAAGTTTAATTGTTTTGGGACTATTCTTAGCACTCATTCTAGATAATCTTGGTAAATTTTTCTAAATATCCTATCCAATCTTAACTTTAATTGATTATTCTTTTGGAATTGTACAATTTACGACTAATAATCAATACATATTGACAATGACACCTTCTCGAAATCACGTAACCGACAAAACCGCGTGTTTATAGCTTTAATGTTGAGGTTTGTCACACACTCCCGTTAACGATACACCAATTAGTGGCACATCCTGTGTCTACATAATTTTCGCAGTCATATATTATCTCCAGATTTAAAGACCTTTACCGTTTTTAATAATAATAAAGACATTAAAAAGAGGTTGTAGGTGGTTTAAATGCGCGCCATACTGAATGCAAATGCTCACAAATGTCGATAATAAATCCCGTGATTGTGTATTGTGGGTTTTTGTAATTCTAAACCCGATTCGAGAGTTACATCAATCTGACGCCCTCGTTAGTATTTTCCGAAAAAAACTGCCTTGTGCCTTGAGTCGTTGCATTGTTTTACAATTTTTATGTGCTTAGTTAGTTTCTTTTCAAAAGAAATTGGGTTAAAAACCACCTTAAACTCCAACTTGAAGGCGTAAAAGCGATCTAGAAACCATGAACATATGTTACTCACTAGAATTATACTTTTACTTATTTGACTGGATTAAAGCCGGTAAATTATGAGAAAAAATCACATTTATTTTGTAAAGCAGTTAGTTTTATAAATATAATTTAAAATATAAAGCAAAATATAAAATTCAAAACATATGTTGATACAGGTTATGGAATATATGGATATATAATAGGAAATAAATATGCGTGTTGGTAATATTCTAGGCACGATGCTGAATGCTGCTTATTTAATTAGTAAATCAATTTGTCTCTCAAAACACTAAACTCGGTCACAGGTTTGTTGATAAAATTTGTTAATATAATTTGTAATAACTGTTGATTTGAAGTAATAATAAATATGTAATGTTTCTTTCCAGGAGTTATATAATTATTTCCTTTAAAAAGATTTTCATCCTCAAATATTTTTTAGGAAAGAAAAGCCTTTTTTCTGTATAACAAAAGGATTTTTTTAAACAGCATCCTTTTCAAATAGTTTAGGAATCTTCTTGTGTTTGTTGCCCAAAACATATATGTAGTTACATCCAGTTCTTTTGATTTCATCCTTTGTAGTTACCCCTTTACAGTCTTTCCTTTATTCATATACTGAAGACCCAGTTCTTCAACCAAAACAAGAGTGGCCGTTCGAAAAAGTTTCGGTTTGTTTGCCTACCCTATCTCCAGCCTAGTAATTGCTCAGTCCCCACTTTCAACCCTCTATGTACCCAATGTGCTAGGCCAATTAATTCGTTACAATTTCAGAGATTCTACAGTAAAGATAAAGAGGTACAATGCCAGAAGTGGACAAGATTTTTCATACAATGCTAGGATTTTAGGCATTGCTTTTAAGACTACAGCATTTGCAGTAATGGGGTACTTCCTTCTAATATCACTTGTACTGTATTTTGTTTGTTACTTTTTACTTAACTAACTCAAAGAGCTTTTTCTAGTTGAATATGCTAACCAAATCCGTGCTGTTAAATAGATAAGTGGCATTAACATTACCATGTTAAAAAAATCGTTGTACGTGAAAAAAATGTGTTAATTTTTTAATTGTCTATTACACTTTATATTGAGCTCTCCTATTTTATTTTTTAACACGTTCAGCCCAGGCTGGCATCAATATGATGCCTCACTAAATAGTACTCTTGGGACAGTGAGGCATTACTGTAATACCACACTACAGTTTTGTATTCAGGACACCGTGGCATCAACTGTGCCCCCACAGCTATATAAATTACATTGTAAGTTGGACATGGTGGTCCGAGGAGCAAAATAATATTTCCTGATCGGATGTGAGACGGTTTTAACGAGAGATATGGAAATCATAAAACTTTAATTATAATAATATAACACCTTATTACACCTTATTATTTTAAAACAGCATTATGTGTTGAGAAAAAACAAGAAACACAAGTTTGTGTAACCTGTGTATATACAATACCAGCATTCACGAAGGCACTACCAAACAATAATTATGTGGCTAATTTTCTGTACCATTTATTCCCTCGTCTCAAGCAATGTGAATACGCTTTTTTCTGATCTTAGAGATTAATAAAGGATTTGAATCATTGTAATCAACAATCATTTTGGGCTTTTCAATCTCTTTGCCTTTGTGTAGACGTTTCAACATTTAATCCAGATGCTTTATACTAATCATCAAGATATCCTTTTTCTCACACCATTTTAACACAACTCCGGAATTAATTTTTTCAGGGCAATTTTTTCATTCGTTTTTTCTTGACAACCTCGGGACAATTCATTTTTCTGTTTGACCGAACAGTGCCCACAAGGTGAGTTGTACGGCTGAGCAGTGTATAAGCAAGGGTGATGCTGGTATAATAATTATCTGTGAAGCGAGTACGACCACTATCTAACAACCCTTCCATAAGTGATAGAACAACAGATAAAGAGGCATTTTGACCACCCTGACTATCTTTTCCACAGTGAATTTTGAGGTCATAAGTGTAGCTGTTTTCTAAGCAAAGTTTATATAATTTGTTACCAAATTTGTGTTTTTTATTTTTGATATATTGCTTGAATTTGAATTTTCTTTTGACATCTCAGACATTTTCTTCTGAAGTAACAATTTGCTGAAATCTAGAAATAAATTTTTAAATCAACGGAGATTTTTTTGTGAAGCCGATCAAAATCCGGTGAGTTTGGTTGTGGCGCTGTTTCATTATTGTTGAAGTGAATATTTGAAATTAATTGTTCAAAACGATTTCTAGACATTTTGTGTCGTATATTGGTAACAAATAAGTAATTTCTGCCCCAATAGTTGCGTAATCGTGGTGCTTTTAGCAATTCCATCCATATAGTTACCCAAAAGAATATTTTCATTTCTTTTCTTGTAGTTGGTATCCAACGTTTACATTTAAAGTTGGCTACAACAGGTCGGCCATTTATCTATTAATCTACGTATAAATTCGTTTGATCAAGTATATAATCGATCAAGTCATCAGTCACAAATAGTTTGTAAAATAAATAAGGAGTTTCTGTAAAATTGTTGTAATATTCCAATCTTACTTCAGCATTCTGAATAGTCTACGGAAAACTTTTTAACTTGGAAGTGTCAACTTCGCTCCATAATAAATCTGAACTCTCCCCTTCATCTTCTTCTGCGACAACAGCAAATGCAGAAATTACAGTTTCTATTGTCTGTTGGTATTGAATTAGGTATGATTTTTCAGAATGAACATAAAAGTTTAGTAAAACTCACCTCATTTTTAACGGACCGTAACGCTATTTTTGGTATACCGCTAGGCCCTGGCACTGGAAGATTGCGTTCGGCCGGTACTTCACTGATGCTATGTAATTTTCTCAGTTTCCTAGGAATTTCTTCGGAAGAATCCGAGGTTTCTGTGTCACTGGGTATATAATCATCTGATGATCCAGAATTTGCATAAGGATCGTCCACTCCTACTTTTTTATCTGACATAAGCTCTTCTTATAAACTTACAGGTCTTTTCTGTTTTTTTTCGTAGGAATCCATTGAAAAAATTCGTGTAATCTAATATTTTATAGTACACTCATACAATAACCGTACGCAAAGACCATCGAACAAAGAATGACTCAGAATTTAATGTCAAATACTTTTGACGCTTTATAGAAGAATGAATAAGTTTGAGGCATCACGTAAATGCTACGCTATCCAGACAAACAAATTTATAGTTCTCTGAGAGCGAGGCATCAATGTGATGCCTCAAAAATGGTTTGCAATAACTCGATTGTCAAATATTTTTTTTTTTTTTTGAAAATGAATCAGAAATGCGAAAAGGCATCCACGACTCCCGTCTTATTTACAAAAAATAAAATGCTGACCAATGGACAGGAAAAAAAATTATCACACCGGGCTGAACGTGTTAACATGAACTCTCCAGCGTAGACTAGTGTCTAATGTAATACGCAAATATTTTGCAGTAACGATATATGTTATCTGAATATTATTTACGCTAACAGGACTAAATATAGATAACTGAAGAATTTTACCCTTCGACAGATTTCCTTTCCATGAAGCTATCTGGTAAGAAGCAAGTTTCAGTAGATTATTCGCAAGATTATTAGCAAGTTTATTTGCAGTTCCTCATAAAAATGTCAGTAATTTTCTAAATATTCTTTTCATCATTTCTAAATAATAATTCCAGTAACCTTTGTGTAATATCAAGATTATTTTTACGATCTAATGGTTTGGAAATATAGCTGAATGTGCATTAAGTTTAATATTACAAGTTTGTATTCTAGACCTTCTACAAGCACAATAATTATCCCAACATAGGAAAATTATCTTATTTTATTTTTTAAATATATTTTACAGGGAGACCCCAAACTATATACATTCACAATGTACCTCAAAAAGAAAGCTTGAAATGTCTCGAAGAAAAATAAATTAAATGCCTTACATTTTCGTTACAAGGATCATTACACGACTTTAAAACTCTTAGATATTTATATTTGGTGGGTCGCGTGGGCTGTGGGATCCTAACAACAAGATTAACTGATGCGAGATAACCCCGTCCGCTACTGTCAGGTCCTCATCGTTAATTTCGCCAAACAAGGCAGTTCTGGCTAGACGCTTTTTGAATTTTTTATGTTAACGAACATGAAGATGCTCTTTCTTCATCTAAATGCGTCACATTTTTTCATAGTCCGGTCGAGAAAAATACATATGAATTGATTAGTAAAAATAAAAGGGTGTTGAGCTAAAACGGTCCTTTTTAGAAATTTATTGGTAAAAATTATATGGTTATGAATTGTAACTGAATTTAGTTAGTAAATACATAAATATAATAAATCGCGGAGAGGGCAGCTGTGGCTGTAACCTCAACAATAGGCAGGTATAATTGTGCAATGGTATCGGGAAACCACAGAAAACCGATCTCTCCCTGACGCAGCAAGCTCGAAGTGAGCAATTTAATAATAATGGCGAAAATAGAGTGGAGTTGCCTTTAGGATATCAATGTATTCATCAGGGAGTTCGTTGTTGGCAAGGGTCAGCAATTTAGTGGGTAGGAATGGGAGTTTGAGTTTGGAGTTTCTGTTGAATACATTGCCGAAGTTTTAATGATATTTTGGGCTTTGAAGTTTTGGCCTAGGATGAATTTGATTGTATAACTCCTGTTATATAACTCCTTGCTTCTAGGTTGGGTTCTTGAGGTTCTTCTAAAACTCCAAACTTATTGTGTTTGTAACACTTGAGGTTTTAAAAGGACTTTAAAAGCGAAAATCTGTTCATTTGCAGAAAGCGTTTCTTCTAATGAAGTGCTTTGAAATTTATTATTTAGTAGTTCAACTATTGGTCGAAACTTATGGACCAGATCTCGATCTGGAGTGTTTTGATATAAGTTGGTTTTATGGTTAAAGTGTATGGTTAAGTGTTTCTTATAAATTCAAATTTTTTTTACTAATGACATTCTTTATTTGAAAATACCCTAATGATTAAGACCAATAACTGTGGCAATTAGGAAATTGAGTCAATGACATATAGATGCAGATACCTAAATTCGTTTAATTAGTCCAGTTGGTTTACTTGGATTTATTTGTGTTGAATATAGATTGTATTCTGAAACTATTTTGTATATTAGAGATTTATCAATAGTTGAAGAAAGCAAAAGGTGAGGACAACTCAAGATTATTGAAAAGTTCATTATTTTCTTTATATGTTTTGACAGTCTCATCAGTAAGTATTTTTTTTCTCCAGACTATATTCTTACGTCGTATCGTAAGTATTCGAAACTTCTGAAGGACATCAGTATACTTTAAACAAGATTTAGCTGTTGGTTAGGATGGCGTCATTGACGACAATTCCACCTTCAAATTCAATGGGCAGATCCTCAATGTTTAACCGAACAGAATTATTTTGACTTATGTCTACATCATCATCATTATTCCAAAAATTGGGTGGTATTTCTTCTAGTTCCCTATCATCAGTCAGAGGCCTACTAGTAGTCATAATTACTGCACAAAACGCTATGTAATAGACTTGATACAACCTTAATAATCATGGAATTTTGTCGACAGTGTAATAATAATTGTTTCACAGTAATAATAGTATATGGCTTGATCTTAGCTTTAGATTTAACATAAACTTTGATCCAAAGTAGAATTACATCAACAACTTACCAAACACAATGAGAATCTAGTGACACTTTTGATACATTTTCAACATTTGAATCGTTTCGAAAGTTTCAAATTATTTTTCGAATTTTCAAAAATGTATTATTCTGATTTCTAGTAAATATTCAAATTAATGTTGCTCACGCCATGTATCCGCCTAGTGAGGAAGCACCTAAATTACATCAAGGATCCAACTGCATTTCATAATAGTTCCGACGTTGGCCCCAAATCGAGGGTTACCGAACGCTGCTTACCTTCGCGTTATTTATCTTTTCTTTCTCTCTTTGAACGTCCACGAACACATTTCAGAACAAAATCTTGTTTGAGTGGTCTCTTGACGAGGTAAGCCAAAAAACTCCTTTTCTTTTTTATATTTCAAATAAATATTTATTTTAGACCCTTACCGGGAGCACTAATAGTAGTCAGAACTATGTTTATTGATGCGAGGTTATCCAAATAGCTATGGATTTATGGTATGTGTTTTGGAACCAGAATGTATAGTTGGCCGCCATTACA
Organism: Diabrotica balteata; assembly: GCA_918026665.1. Lineage (NCBI taxonomy): Eukaryota > Metazoa > Arthropoda > Insecta > Coleoptera > Chrysomelidae > Diabrotica > Diabrotica balteata. The sequence continues at coordinate 44,951,413 of OU898276.1, read as the reverse complement.
TGATACCCTTAGCAAATCGCAGGATTACTATTTTTTGGTATAAGTGCCTTTTGTGGAATATCCCCTTTTGTTGCCACCCCATCCTACAGATTTTTAAGGTGGATATTATGTTTCTGTTGCCGATAGATTCAACGTTTTGAAGTCCTAGCCTGAGTAGCTAGTTGTTAAAAATTATATCCTTTATACAAGCCACACAAGCATTTGGATAATTCAGGTTGTACCAATTTTATTTTTATATTGAACAGTGAAGATTAAGATTATCTACGAACTAAATAACAGTGATTTGATTTATTATTGGTTGTTCAATTACATAAATATCTACATAATATATAAATGTCTCCTATATAATAGACTTTGTTTATGTGAACAAATTTCGAAATTTGGTATAAAGTATGATTTTATTTTCATATCATTCATAATTTATTGCCAAGATATTAAATCTTTTTTTTTCACTATATAATTTTAATTTTAGTTTCGTATAAGCACTTCTCATGTGTAATTTAATACATAAACAGAGACTGTTTCTTTTCCGGGATGATGTAATTCTCTTTTATAAGAATCTTTTAATAACTTTGTGTTCTTTACAAAATAATAAGGTTTAACTTTGTTTAAAATGTTTTATTGTATTTCTTTGTCTAAGCTCGTTTTCATATGAGGGTAAAATATTAAAGAAAGGTGCCCAATTCATTTTAATTTTAAAGATAATACAAACTGCTCGTATATGAACATTGAAAGAACGACACCCAATCTCCTCCCGACACGAGCAAATTTTATGTATTAGGATGTATCTAATATGCTACACAGCGAGATGATGGAATTGTTGTTTAGCTTAATATACGTAGCTGAAAACTGTATTATAGCAAATCTGATACATTGCGCAGTACAGGGTTAAATGATTTACTAATAAGTGATGGGATTTACATGACTCATTGAAGTCTTGTCATAAATTATGACAGCTTTATTTCTATCCCACTTTTTCCACCATTGTCTGAGTAGTTATAGTTATTAGTATAGTAGTTATAGTAGTTTCTTTATTTTTCAGTAAGTATATCCTTTATTATAACCTTTTTGGACCTTTGTTTCTAATTTTTAATTAAAAATTCATGTGATTTGTTCAAATATAGATATTTTCCGTAGATATGTGTAGATTTTCCTTCTGTCACTTCGTCTCAAATAAAATTTTATCTAAATTTGTGGTCAGTGGACGGACAATAAATTAAATGGCTTTTTAGTTTGGTTACTTTTCTCCAAACATAATAAATCTCTCAACAGTAACAACTTGACTAACCGCTCGCGAGTCCCATATTTTACCACATTAAAATATTTAACCTCAAGAGACCTTAAAATCATGATAAATTTATTGTTATGAAAAATTTCAGTCTTTAAATAACTGAGAGATGATTACTGAAACCCACAGATTTACATAATTTGTCCAAATACCGTGACTAATATCCTAGACGAAACTAATCACGGCATAATTGGAACTATTAATTTCTTAGACAAGTAGTCAGCTTTTCCGAAAATTAAGTAATAGGAAATGCCACGCATTGTCATCAGCGTCATGCAGTAGCAATATAATATTAGTAAAGGAGGCGGCTACAATTTTATAAGCTATTTTACAGTAAAGGTAACAAAAATGTGTCAAATCAAGTTTTCCCAATATTTTCTTATTTATCTAGAAAACTATTGGCTTTGCATAAATATTATCCCTGGTGAGAAAAACACGCAAAGGAAAGTAGTTAACAAATTTTTTATTTACATATGTTATACCAAATAATATTTTCGGCACTTATAACTGCAGAACATTATTCCCCTTGATGACCTAAAGAAACCTGCAAAATATAAAATACATGAAAAAATGGAATCACTTTAAAAAAATTTAATTATATATAATTTTAATTAAAAGTAAATATTCCGTCGACAAGTATTTTGCTAGTTATATTATCTAGTTTTAAGAACCAGAAGGTCTTGTGGCTTAGAGTAAAATTCATTTTACAAAATTTAAGATCTTTAGCAATGCGTCTATGGGCGGTAGATGGTCAACTATTGTTGTACTAATCTTTGTTAAAGAAATTACAAAATTATGTTAGGGAAGAAAAGAAAAAATATCAAAATTAATATCAATCGAGAGAATCTGAACCACCTAAAACTTGGAAATAACATCATCTTAATACCTGATAGCGTTGACAGAGGCTACAAATACCTTGTACAAACTTCCTAAACGTAGACTATATACATGGAGATCACCAGCTGACAATAACAACAAAATAGTCAGAAATCAAATAGATTATATTATCGTCAACAGAAGATATAGAAATTCTATAATATCCTCTAAAACTTATCCAGGAGCGGACATATCCTCCGACCACAACCCGGTAGTTTTGTCGATGAGAGTGAAACTAAAGAAGGTCAACAGCCCTAGCACCAAGAAAATCATAGATACAAGACGTCTCAAACAAGACAACGCGTATGTGGAAACCAAATTTAAAATAAACGAGAGCTTAAGGAAAGTCAAAGAAGATAATGCAGAAACTCTAACTGTTGACCAAAAATGGGGAAAAATTCAACATGCCCTTGTGTCAGTTGGAAAAGAAACCCTCAAACCACTTAAAGAAAAAACAAAACCTTGGATGACAGTAGAAATTCTTGAACTCATGGAAGAACGAAGAAAACATAAAACAAAAGACCTGAATAAATACAAAGAAATTCAGAGAAACATCAGAAAGAAAATTCGAGAGGCAAAAGAGAGGTGGCTCTCCGATAGATGCAAGGAAATAGAAGATCTGGATAAAAAGTACGATAGCTTTAATTTACACAAAAAAATCAAAGAAATGACAGGTTCTAGAAAGCGTACAAAAACGAATATCCTTAAAAATGATAAAGGGAATATAATTACTGATATGAAGGAGAGAATATGTCACTGGACCAATTACATTCAACAACTATTTAATGATGAAAGAGAAGAACTGTCATTAGAAATCACCGAAGATACTGGACCACCAATATTAAGAGAAGAAGTCATCTATGCCATCAAAAACACAAAAGAGGGTAAAGCCACTGGACCAGATGAGGTGCCCATCGAATTATTAAAACTCATCGATGAAGATGTTATTGATGTAATGGTTAAACTCTTTAGCTAATATATCAGACTGCCACAATCCCCAGACAATGGCTGCAATCAACCTTTGTAGCAATTCCCAAAAAACCAAGTTCAACAACTTGCTCAGACCACAGAACAATAGCTTTAATGAGTCACACACTTAAAACATTTTTGAAAATAATTCACAGCAGAATTGTTAAAACTCTTGAATATGAGATTAGTGACACACAATTTGGCTTTAGAAATGGTATGAGTACAAGAGATGCTTTGTTCGGCTTGAATGTGCTGGCTTAGAGATGCATAGACATGAATCAGGATATGTACTTATGTTTTGTAGACTTTGAAAAGGCATTTGATAAAGTTCAACATAAAAAGCTTGTAGATATATTAAAAAGCAAAAATATTCACAGTCGTGATCTGAAAATTATATCTAATTTATATTGGAATCAAACTGCCAAGGTAAGAGTTGACAGCCAGTACACCGAAAATATCAAAATACAGAGAGGAGTCCGCCAGGGTTGCGTGCTGTCCCCACTACTTTTCAATGTCTACACTGAAGCGGTATATCAAGAAGCGCTCTCAGACTCAATAGAAGGTATATCTATCAATGGAGAAGTTTTGAATAACTTACGTTTTGCAGACGATACAGTAATAATTACGGATAACAACAATGATTTACAGAACGTAATGCAACGCCTTAATGAACGCTGTCATGAGTACGGACTGAAGATAAATTTAAAGAAAACTAAATGCATGATCATGACTAAATCTGCACATGCAAATATCCGATTGACTATTGAAGATACTGCAATTGAGAGTGTTAATAACTATAAATACTTAGGAACATGGATAACATCAGATGTAGACCAAACCAAAGAAATTAAGACACGTATTGAAATAGCACGTACATCATTTATTAAACTTAAAAAGTTTCTTTGTTGTCGGGATATAAGGTTAGAACTACGCCTGAGAATGCTTCGATGTTACGTGTTCTCTACTCTTCTTTATGATCTGGAAGCTTGGACACTAAAACAAGTTCATCTGAATAAGTTGGCCGCCTTTGAATTTTGGTGTTACAGAAGAATCCTACGAATATCATGGACTCAAAGAATGTCAAACCTGGAAGTAACTAGAAGGATAGGAAATCAGGCGGAAATAATATTAACTATTAAAAGACGAAAACTTGAGTACTGGGGACATGTGATGAGAGGGCAAAAATAAGCATTATTACAACTTATTATGCAGGGCAAAATCCGAGGAAAGCGAAATGTGGGAAGACGAAGAATATCCTGGCTTAAGAACTGAGGGAATGGTTTGAATGCAGTAGTGCAGAACTTTTTAGAGCGGCAGTCAACAGAATCCGCATAGCCATGATGATTTCCAACCTTCGATAGAAGATGGAACTTAAAGAAGAAGAAGCGTTGATAGAGGCTACAAAAATTCTAACCACACTCTATGAAGTGTCATAAACGATTGATTTCAAAATTGACAACCCAAAAACGAAATTTATGACCAACGCTGAAGTAACTGTTAAAATTTAAATAATAAGATTACAACGTTGATTAAGTGCTTACAAATATCTAGGGTATCAGATTCGCTTAAGCCCACGAACAACTGAAATATAAAGAAAGTTAGGTATCACATAAGTTGCATTATATAAGGAAAGTACCAGGCTGGTTTCCGAGGTGGTAAATCGACAATTCATCAGATTGCAACCCTGAAACAAATTTTAGAAAAAACACTGGAATATGGCATTGATACTCATCATATATTTATAGACTACAAAGTCGCCTACGACTCTGTGAATAGAAGAGAAATTTTCAAAGCAATGAAAGAGCTAGGAAAACTAAATCGGTTAGTATATTTAACAAAACAAACTCTTAAAAAAGTTGAATGTACGAATTCAGGGGAAACTGGCTGAACCTTTTAAAACAAATAACGGGCTGTGCCAGGGAGACCTTCTCTCCTCTATACTGTTTAATCTGGCTCTGAAAACAGTAATAGGTATGTCAATAAATCATTGGATCAATATATAATAAGTCAGTGCAAATCCTTGCCTATGCTGATGTAATCAATATTGTTGGGAAAATGAAAAATGCTGTCCTAGAGGCGTATGTAGCATTAAAAGACTCACCTACAAAAATGGTTTTAACAATAATTACCAACAAAACAAAGTGTATGAAAATAAGCACGAAACCACAAATCATTATTGAACTACGAATCCTTGAAATTTTATAGAAAACGATGTCATTCAAGCAGTGAACGAATTTGTATACCAAGGAACGCTCCTTAACACTGAAAATATTACTACCAGAGGGATAAACTACAGAATTTGCACTGACAAATTGAAACACCAACTGATGCTATTTTGGGGCCAATCTTTCTTTTTCTTCTATTTTAAAGTAAAATCTAGTTTAAATGAATTGCTATTTTATAAAAAGTAAAAAATTATAATAAAATTTTCATCATAGTAGTATGAAGTATTTTTTGAGGTGGCTATATGTGCCACTATTCCAAAAAAGCTTGGAGTTCGTCTTCCTCAATTGAAAAATTACGCCTGTTTTGCTTTGCATACATGTTGGTTTCCTCAACAAATTTGTTTAGTAACTCACCCGAAAACATTTTTTAAAATATTTCCACAGGTGTTGCCTCTTGTATGTTATTTATTTTTTTCATTTCATCGAAAAATAAGTTGCTAAATTAGTGGTGCTTCCTTCAATCTTTTGTTGACCTTCTGACATACGATTTGGCGTTGCATCTGTCGAATCTCGAGTTCTGACAAACCGAAATCTTCGAGATTGATATTGTCCGAACTAGTTGAAGATGAAGCAAAACCTCTTTTTGAAATTTTCTTTTTGGGGACATAGTTCTTGTCACCAATTGAGTTATCCGAGTCATAGTCCATGCCTAATCCCGATAGTTCAAAATTTAATAAAATTTAATGTATTAACCTCTGCCTGGAAGGATGGGACGGGCCAGATGTAGAAGAAGCATATGGATCAGTTAAAACATTAAAATAATGATGGGTACCAGAAGCGCTATGTGTAGAAACTAACACATTGTCTTCAGCGACGCTATCCCCCAATGTCAGATACTTTGACCATATCGTCTGCAATACCATCAATAAACGCATCCAGTTGATCAGTATATAATCATTTTAGTTCGCCATTAATGATTTTGTATCTATTGGAAGTCATTTTTTGCAAAACAATAACATTACAAGTTCTTATAACAAAGAACATAACCAAAAATGGAACAAATAATCTAAGAAAATAACTGTATTTGATAAACTGCGTTAGGCTTTCACGGCCATCATCTAACTTGTTAAACTGTTTGTTCAGGCTGTTAGGCCGTTGTCTTCTGAGATCAGTTCTCGACGTTTCGCCAACACTAGGGGTTGTCATCTTCTAAAGATGTTACTGCTTCGCTTGTAACCTGAAACTGACGCCGCCTTATACTGATGATTCAATGTTCATTCTTTGAGGGATAGGGTAAGGAAATCTTTATTTCGAAGGGAAAGAATGATTGTGTCCGTTTAGGGTCGGTTGACCCTCTTCAGACTTGAGATTGTATGTTGATTGTAGTCGTACAAAGGCAAACGCCCGGAAACCGCTGGCGCAAAGATCTTCTCCGTTATCTTCTGCTGTTATACTACGGAGGCAATATTTATATTTCCCACTCGCCTCCCCTCCACTGATTTCAGCTTGAGGGGGCATGTCGTCATTTGTAGTAACTTTTCTTTCTTTGTGTTTGGCGGGAAGGGTGTTTGTGGATTTAAATATTGGTATCCATGTCTTTTTAATTTTCAGTCCTTCTTCTATCAGATTAAAATTATTTGGGTGCTTATATATTTCTACCGCTTCCAGATACAACAGTGGGTAGTACTGTGAAGTTTTGTCCAGCGTCTGCGTTTCTTTAAACAGTATTCGATGTTCTCTGCTTCCCAAAGCGTGTTCGGCAACGGCAGATTTGTCGATATGTCCTAAACGACAATGGCTTTTATGTTCATTTATCCTTGTATTTGTGTGTCTTTTCGTGGTTCCCACATATAGCATTCTACATGTGCATGGTATTCGGTATACTCCGGCCGTTGCTAATGGGTCGCGTTTGTCTTTCACTGATCTTAAACAGTCCTTGATTTTCTTTGTAGGCTTGAAAATGGTCTTTACGTTAGCTTTCTTAAGTATTCGCCCAATTCTGTCCGTTACCCCGATATATGGAGCAGAAAAGCTTTACCTTTACATTCTGTTTCTTCGTCCTTTCTTCTAGAGACGTATTTGCTTGGCACATATCTTATTTCAATATAATGGGGCAGAAATTTACTTTTAGATTATTATGCAATAAAAATTATATTTACAATTAGATACTTTTAAAATTAGACAGTAGCTCGCAACAGTTAGTGGCACATATCGAAGCCAGTTGTATCTTATTTTAAAGTGGGTAGGAGAAGTGGCTTCTATAGAAAGCAGTGAGTATTCACAATGATCACAATCACCTGCATTTAATGGTAGAGGTGGAAGTATAAAAATAAAACTCTAAGACACTAAGGCGGATCTATGGAACAGTGGATGGCAATGGAGTGTAGAGAAGACGGTACAACTTAGAACTTTATAGACTATACTAGGAACCAGATATCGTGAAACATATTAAGATATGACGTCTAAGGTGGATAGACCCAGAACAAGGTTCTTGATAACATCGATGAAGACATGAGAAATATGTGAATACGTGCTTGGCGGAAAAAGGCGATGGATAGGGACGAATGAAGAAAAATTTGGAGGAGGTCCGGACCCACGTAGTGTTGTAAAGTCAGAATAATGATGATGATGATGATATAAAATATGAAATAAAAATGGTAATGTTGATTATACGTCACGTATAAACAAAATTGGTACTTTTTGTGTTTTTTTTTTGTTAGTTTTTTTTAATGTAGTTAATTTTATTAATTTATTTGACTGTTTATAAAAGTATAATAAACACAAATACCAATAATGCTGTGGACGTCTTTTTTTTGTACTTCCATTTTAGTTCATTAGTATATTTAAACCTCAATCTAAATAATTCACACATCAATTTCTAGATTTGCATTTTTATTTTTGACTTCGACCTGTCCAAGAATAATATAGAACGATACCGCAAAGTGATAGCTCTCTACCTATATCACTATGTATCACCATCACGACCGTGAAATATTTCAACCTGCAATCCTGATTTATTGGCTGTGGGTGAAATATTAGAAGGGTGGATGAGATTTAGCGATTAAATTGTTATCCTCTTTAATCTGGACAAGCAATAAACTAGGGAATTTAAGATAGGAGCTAGTCAGACAGTCACTTCAAACGTTCAGGTTAATAATATGTTTTCTGTTTGAACGTAAAGCTGAACACTTCCTTAAACTTTAGGTCTACAGCACAAAGGAAAATATTGTGTATTTGAAATTTTTTGCTAGCTTTTGTAAAAAAATCTTAGTTTAAGGTTAGGTTTAAATTATTTTTCTGGAAATATGTGAGTTAATATAATATTACCACAAAACATGCAACAAAACATTACCACATAGTAGTATTTAATAGTGCTTTTATAGGATACCGTCATTGGATGATTACAAGTTACAAGATAATTTTTGTGGTGATTAACAGTTTTCCCTATTTTCAGAATTAATTTCCAGAACGCATTTTTAAAAAATAGACAACAACCATCAATGTCAATAAAAAAATAAAGTATGATAAATAAAGTATACTCACACTTCAATTATTACACCTAATAGAGGAAACAAAAAATATCAAACCTTTACAAAATGAGACATTTAGACAATACCAGCAGCAAATCAGACAAAACATTTCTGTGCTCCGCAGACGCAACAACCAGAAAACACAAAATGTTTTAAAAGTCGATTAAAACTAAACAAAACACCCTTTCTGGGAATTCTCGACTAAAAGTAGCTGTAGAAGTAATGACCCGACCAGTTAACAGCGTTACAGGCCTTGATAAAGGCCTCAACTCTTGGTCTACTGTTTCCAACCATTTCTTCTTTGGACGTCCTCTTCTTTTTCCTTATTTCTTCCTCCTTCAGTTTTATTTAAGCATTTCGGTTCTTTGGCATTTATATGAGGCGTTGAGAACCAGAGCGGACCATCCACATAAGAACTTCATTAGAGATAAATGCGTTTAAAAAATGTTCGATTTTTCATAATTTTTTTAATACTGATAAAATCATTTTAACAACGCTTAATTTTTGGTAAAATCGTAAGAAAAAGTAAACCTTTGCTGCACCACTAAAAATATACCACAATGTGCACTAAAGAAGAAGTTTTTGTGGCTTGATCCACTCTGGCTTTAATAAAAGTTTTTGTTCTTCCGTAGTGGACCAAAACCAAAGACACATACTTTAATTTTAATATCATTTTATTACAAAATAAACAGTTATCGCATAGATTAACTTAAAAAAATCATAATTTGTTAAAATATTACAAACTTGCATCAAAATTTTTATCAACTATGGGCAGTTCATCGTGCGCTCCTAATGAGCATTTTAAAGACTGAAAGAAGTTATGATAGATGGGTGGAATAAATTCGGTTAACTGTAAAAGATCTTTCTTTTTGGCGTCGGTTATACAATTTCCATTTGGGTACAACAGAGGTAACGGTCTTTGGAAATCTTCCATAACCACATTTCTTTTTTGAATGCTAAATTTTTGTACAGCATGACACTCACTGGTGCCATATTTAAAATATACAACAAATGGGTTTTCTTTTTTATTATAATACAATGCATGTTTAGCCATTCTACTTTTGAGGATTCTAAACTTATTTTTCTGTTTGTAATAAGTTTTTCCAACCCCACGGTGGAGTAAAAGTTTTCTTTTTCCATTAGGACTACTCTAAATGGATTTTTTTTCTTTGCTCCTAATACGACATCAATCCAGTTATTGGGAGCGTAAATATTAGGAAAGAATTTTTTATTTTTTTCAATAAGTCCGAAGTCCCTATCACACGAGAGAAAAGAATGACCGCTAACCAAAAAATTATGTTGAATTTCTTTTACGACAAATTCTTGAGAATGGACAATATAGTTACAAATTAAAGTCATTTTGATATTCCTGTTCTGGCCTCCGCAGCCATCAGAATCCATTATAACTTTTTTGGTCTTTACATTATTTTTAATATAGTACATCAAACATGATCCACGTGATGCAATCGATTCATCCCATATAAACATGGTGGCTTCATTATTCTGCAAATTATGAACTCCTAGACAGAATGTCCATAATTGCCTCTTATAATAAGTTATGCCGGTAGAGATGACAGGTGTAGGTAGGGTTTTCATAAGATCAAAGGCGATAACTGTGACATCTTCATTCGATGGAATTTTTGCATCCTGATCCATAGCATCTCGTAGTTGTTGGGCTTTGCGCTGGTGAAGTTCTAGTTTCAAAGTTAATTCCTTCAATTTCGTTTGATCTACTTCATATTTTATTTTATTTCCTAAAGAATCGCAAGTTTTGCAGGAGTCTACAATGGGCGGATGAAAATGTATATCAAATTTACTGTTAAATATATCACGAAACTTATGTTCTGACACGTAATTAACTGTTTTTTTCTTATATTCACTGTAAAGAATTCGAATGTTTAGCTCTGGACCAAGATATTTTCTGACTGTTTTATGCCTAGAGTAATGGGAAATATAGGTTGGAAAACTTTCAATGAACTTGCAAACATCATCAATTTTTTTCACAGGAGTTTTATTAGCAGGGGGATGGCGCCCTCGCTTATCCAATGGAACCATCAAGTCAGTTTTTTTCTTAAGACTTCTATCAAGTTTACCGTCTGAAACCATAAGAACCTTTTTAAATAAACTTTTACAGATTTTTACATCATTTCCTTGGTTATTGGGTAAATAATATTCTCTCGTAAGGCTTTTCGATATATTAGTAGGAATAGGAATGTCACTGTTTTTAGGGGTGTAATGACGGGCAACTGGTTTAACTTTAATTTGAGAAAATATGTATCCAGTCTGTAAATCGAAATTTGCAAGCCCATAAAATTTATTATAAATCTCTTTTTGCGTTTCTGGGCTAAATAATTTATATCAATTTAATTTACAGCAATTGTTCACGTAACAAAATAGTTTAGCGGGAACAATGTGACCGTTTACATTAGTGTATGCCTTACCAGTAGCCCGCAAAAATTTTCTTTGATTTTTTTTCCATTGGTCCTCGTTCCTGATCCGCTTTCTTGATTTTGGTTTCTTTTCGTCCAACAAAGCTTCATCACCATTGTTAACCATTTCAGACTGGGCCTCCGCACCCACAAATGTCCTTAATTGTTGTTGCTTGCGTTTCACATTAGGCTCCGTGTTATCAAGACTGCTCTCGGACTCTACATCAGATGGCTCATATTCGTCAGAACTGCCATTATCTTGATAATTTGCGGGTTCACAATCACTATCTGAATTTTCATGTTCTAAAAGTTAGATTAGCGATAGTTAAATTCGAAATATTTACGAAAAAAAGCAGTAAGACTTACCTTCTATTTTTTGCCTTGTATGTACGTACGAACAACTAGGTAATGCCATATTTTTCAAATTAAACTGCGTACCCAAAAATGTCCCTAATTTTTTCTGGTTGCGTTTGATATTAGGCTCCGTGTTATTAAGACTGCTCTCGGACTCTAAATCAGATGGCTCATATACGTCAGAACTACCATTATCTTGAGAATTTGGGGGTTCACAATCACTATCTGAATTTTCGTCATGTTCTAAAAGTAAGGTTAGCGATGGTTTAATTCGAAATATTAACGAATAAAAGCAGAGAATAACTTACCTTCTATTTTTTTGGATGTACGTAAATACGAACAAGTAGATAATGCCATACTTTTCAAATTAAACTATGTACCTAATGCTCAAATAGTCTAAATAATAATATACACAAAACCACGTGTAATTTATATCGAACCAAACAGTAAACAATAATCGAACTCACTGCCAGAGTGGACTAAGCCACATAATCCAGTATGGCATCGACAAAATATTAAAATCCACCGACTGGACCAAACTTTTCAGTAGTGGCATCTATTAAAGAATAGTAGTAGGTCGCTTAGTCCATTCTGGCTTTTAAAAATAAGCTTTCTGCTTATGAAAACACGTATATTGCATTTTTTAAGATTTTGTGGGATGGTCCGCTCTGGTTCTCAACGCCTCATATAATGTGTCCAAATCATCTCATTTTTGAGCTCGTTTTTGCCGTAATTATTGATTTTACATATATCCTCATTATTTCTTTATTTGTTCGTCTTCTCTAAATATTCTTTGAGAATTTTTCTGATCACGTCTTTTTGCCAGATCTCTACTTTTTTTTTTCTATTGGTTCATAATCCACTTTTCGCTGGCATACTGTGGATTTGATTACTGTCTCGTAGACTCACAGTTTACACATTGACACATTGTTTGCTTTCAGAATTGAATTTAGTGCCTTTACCCCTCTGTTTCTCTTCATTAATCTTCTGTCCATCTCTTTTCCTTCTTTTACCGTGTTACTTATAGTTATTTTTAAGTATTACTTCTTTTATTTTGATGCCTTTGCAATTATTTAATATGTCACTTCTCATTTTCATATATATTGTTTTTGTTTGGTGTATTGCTAGTCCGCATCTTCTCGCTTCTTCTTCAAATTTCCATTATCTTAAACTTCCGTTCACTGTGATCTGCCTTAAAAAGCTTTCTTTCATTATTAGTCTAATTCTCGTGTTTCTAAGCGTCATTTTTACTAGCCTTATAAGTTTTTCTGGTATTTTTAATATGATATAGCTTCATATGGCTATATCATATTAGAAATCATTCTTTCGATTTATGGAGTCCTATGCCTGTTTAAAATGGATAAATAACATTGATGTAATTTGAAGTTTTGCTATTAGTTATTGTTTTCAATTAGTTTAACCTATTTATTTGATCAGTAGTTGTCATTCCTGCTCTAAACTCTCACTGGTATTCTTCGATAACTTTGTTTTTATAATTATTAACATTTTCCTAATAATTTTTGTATGTATTTTATAGACCACTGCTAATTGTGCTATAGTTTTCGCACTCCTTGTGGTCGCCTATGTTATAGATTGGATAAATAAGAGCCATATTCCGTTGTTTCAGCGTTTCCTCCTTCTGCCAAACTTCTGATGTTAAGCGGAAGATTCTTTCTTACGTGTTTCGCCGGTTTTCTTAGAAATTTCATCTGGGATAAACAGTTTTTCATCTGGGATATTCATTTTGATTTGGTTTCTGCAGATCTCCTCACCATCTTCTTGCCAATTCTCAATTCGCTCTAGTTCCTCTTGTTGGTCTATATTGAGCAGATCCTCCACAGCCCATCTGTATTTTCATTAATATTTTTGTAGTTTCTCCTGGAAGTAAACCTTCTTAGTTTTTAAAGTATTTTTACTTTGTATTACTCTTTTTAGTTTCTCTGGACTTCGTACGATTTGATTCGTAATATTCATAATATTTGTACGATTCGATTGGCTAGTTAAGTATTTTACTGCCAAACAATTCAACATTTTTACATAAATATGCATTCTGACTATAGAATATACAATAACTATATTTGGATGATGCACTATGCTAATTTTCTGTGAAATGATCACGGATATATAATTTTTTGTCACTATTTAATACATGTATCTATCTTCAAATTTTTCTACTTTGTTGTAGGGAGTAGAGGCATAGACGTTTTCAGACGCTTCTATAAAAACTCTTGAAACCTTCGAGATATGTTACATTATCTTAATTTTGGGGTTATACGTGGAATTGAGGAGTAATGTAAGATCCTTGGTTCAATCAAAGAACTCAAATTAGAATATCTGGGCCTTATTATGAGAAATAAGCAGAGATATGGTTTGATACAACTCGTTCTTAAGGCGAAGTGTATGTAAAAATGAGACCAGGGACAAGAATTTCTTGGCTCCAGAACACGAGAAAATGGTTTAACAAGTCTACAACCGCACTATTCAGAATATCTGCTAGCAAAATAAGGATAGCCATGTTAATCGGCAAGATCTGGAACGGAACGAGTGCAAGAATTAGGCCAGTAAAAGAAGGCTGTATAAAGAACAATAAGTTTCACATATCTCTAGATCGCAATTTAAAGTGTTACTATCTTGGATGATGTGAATTAATTTGACACCATTAGGGATGTTAAAATGATAATGGTTAACTATAAGGTGATGTGAAAAATCTGATGTATTATCTCTTTTAGAATGTTCTGCAGATCTAGTTGAGAGTGACCTATAAGTCCTGCCAATGTATGAGGCATTGCAATCAGAACAAGTTGGTCTGTAAACGCCACTGCAGTTCATATAGTGGTATTATATCTTTAGTATTTGTCAAGAAATGGTTCAGAGTATTTCCAACTTTGGAAGATATGTGTGTGTTTTCTGATAATGTGGGGGTGTGATATGGTAAAGACCTATAAATTGTGGTAAAATAAGAAGATTGATTAAAAGCAGAATTTTGAAGCAATCTGGATTCTCTTTTACAGATGAGTTTATCTATCATAAAAGGATCATAACCATTATTGATAGCTATGTGTTTTATGACGTTGAGTTCTTTATTAAAGGAGTCAGTTGACATAGGTATGGAATATAGTCTGTGGATGAAACTTCTAAAAGCAGCTAATTTGACTAATAGAGGGTAATTGGATAAAGAATTAATGACATGATCGGTTTGGGTGGGTTTACGAAAGATACTAAAGTCAAATTGATTGTTAAGTCTGGTAAAAGATAAATATAGAAAGTTAATGGCTTGGGAAGATTCTAGTTCTATGGTAAATTTGATATTTGAGTGGATTTGATTAATATTAAGAAGTAGTTGAGCTGAGTCATGATTACCGGAAATTAAGACTAAACAGTCATCAACATAATAGAACCAATGTAGAATTTTAGGATTTTTTTATGATGCGATTGGATTGTGAATGATCCATAAAGACATCAGCCAGGAAGGGGGATAAGCAACTGCTCATTGTTAGACCATCAGGTTGTTTGTAAAATTTGTTATTGAATTAAAAAAAAATCTTTCTTCTTTTTTAAGTGCCGTCTCCCAAAGTTATATATCATCATCACTATCTTTACTTTATATACTGCTGCTCTAAAGAGTTCTATAGAACTGCATTGACACTTCAACCATGACACTTTCCTTCTTCCTTCTTATACTCCTTTCTCCTCTTATCTTTCCCTGTATTATCAGCCTTAGCAGTTCATATCGCTGTCCCCTCATTTCGTGCCCCAGATATTGTAACTTTGTTATTTTTATTGTGTTTATTATTTCGCATTTTTTGCCCATTTCTCGCAATACTTCCGTGTTATTCTTCTTCTGTGTCCATGTTATTCTAAGCATCCTCCGTTAACACCACATTTCGAAGGACTGTACCTTATTTATGTCACTCATTATCAACATTCATAACACTACCAAAAAAACCAAATGGAAAAGAATGCCAAGGCCACCGGATAATAAGTTTAATGAGTCATACGTTCAAAATATTTTTAAAAATTATAAACCGGAGAATTCACAACAAACTTGAGCAGGACATAAGTGATACACAATTTGGATTTAGAAATGCCCTGGAAACGAGGGAAGCCCTGTTCGCTGTGAATGTACTTGTGCGAAGGTACATGGATGTTAATCGGCCAGTATATATGTGTTTCTTGGATTACAACGGAGCCTTCGATAAGGTCAGATATAATTGTCTTATCGAATTACTTAAAAAGAAAAACTTAGATATGAGAGACATCAGGATCATTAGCGCTATCTATTATAATCAGATCGCTGTGGTAAAAGAGAACAACGTCTTTTCAAATTAAATACAGATTGAGAGGGGCGTCAGGAGGGCTGTGTCCTGTCTCCTACTTTGTTTAATTTGTATTCAGAGGAAATAATCCAGGAAGCACTAGAAGAACTAACTATGGGAATAAAAGTAAATGGCCGACCAATCAATAATATACGGTTTGCCGACGACACTAGTTTATTAGCGGAATGTCTTGAGGATTTACAACAAATGGTTGACAGAGTGGTAGAAGTCAGTGAAGAAAATGGACTGTCCCTAAACACAAAAAAGACACAATTTATAGTAATTACAAAAGCCCAACAGCGCCAAGAAAGCATAACAATACATGGAGAACAAATTAAAAAAGTTGAAAAATATAAATATCTGAGTACAATAATTAATGAAAATAATGAGTACACAGAAGAGATTAAGGCGAGAATAGGACAGGCAAGAAATTCTTTCAACAAACTGAAAAAAGTACTCTGCAGCAGGGACATTTTAATTTCTTTTAAGATAAGACTTCTGAGATGCTACGTGTTCTCCGTATTATTTTATGGGTTGGAGGCTTGGACTTTAAAGAAAGATGTTTCGGACAAATTGGAAGCCTTCGATTTATGAGCCTACAAAAGGATATTAAGAATAAGTTGGGTAGATAAAGTCGCGAATGTCGAGGTGTTGACAAGAATGGGTAAAGATAAAGAGGTTTTAAATACAATTAAAGTCAGAAAATTGCAATATCTGAGACATGCCAAGAGGGGCGAGCGTTATAACTTGTTGCAATTAATAATGCAAGTAAGAATACAGGGTAGAAGGAGTCGCGGAAGAAGACGCATCTCCTGGTTAAATAATTTGAGAGCTTGGTTTAACTGCACTTCTGTTGACCTCTTTAGAGCAGCGGCGTCGAAAGTGCGAATGGTGCGAATGATTCAGGAAGAAGAAGCTTCAATGTCCAGCTTTCAAGTCCATATTGCAGTATCGAAAACACGTAGCATCTTAGTGCTCTGAAAAATCTTCAGATATACATAATTCAAGGATATCCACTATCGATTAAATGGCATTGGACTGAATAGACCTGTTAACTAGAAGTGGTTTTTGGGCACGGAAGTAAATAAATTGCTAACGTCAAAAGAAAGCATAGTAATGTCAGGATTGAGACTAATGAGTTAAAATTTATCAACCAATAGATATGAATTTATTACAGTAAAATCAGGAGTATTGAAATTGATTATATTTTTAAAGGTAATAAGTATGAATTTAGATAAAAAAACAATGGAGTGTTATTGAAACTGCCAACGGGACGAATGCAAATTCCAACTTTATGTATCTTAGGCAAACCATACAACCTTGGAATAAGAAGGTTACCAGGTAGTTTGCTGTAGGGAGCATCATTATTAGAAAGAAAATCAGAATGTTTTTTAACATGACTTTTGGGTTTCTATATAAATCTCTTAGAAGGATCAGTTGGTAAAAGAGTGAAGTGATTGTCATCTAGAAAAGATCAGACTTTATTGTTGTATAAATCACGGTCTAGAATGAACAAACAGTCACCTTTATCAGCCTTAAAAAATTAGGTTGTGTCTAGGAATTTTATGGTTGATTGATTTAAGGGTCTTAAGCTGTGGTTGTGTTTGTTTGAAGGAAAGATTTTGAAAAAAGAAGAGTTTAGAGTATCTGAAGAATTTGGTGATGAAGAAATCTTGTTTTTAAATTTATTGATGTAACGGTAACAGCAATTTCTCGTTGACATTCTTTGAAAAAGAGATAATGAAAGGTTTTGGATTACTATCTCTGTCTCAATGGATAGACTCTCAAGATCGTGTAAAGACACATCTTTAGGATCTGAGTATTTGAGACCATAGTTTAGAAGTTTAATCTCATCTTCTGTAAAGTTGATATCGATAAGGTTTTTCATTCTAGAATGAAATGCTTAAAATTTTTTGTTATTTCTTTCATGAGAAATATGATCATGCAAAGCTTTAACCTTGATAAGATTGATAAGTTTATTGTTTAATCTATTGAATTTAATTGAATTAGCAGAATCTACCTTGTCATGTTTATCTGTCAAAAAATTGTTAATATTAATGAATCCAAAAATATCGAGCAAAGAGTCATACATTACCTTAAGTTTAAAGTTGAAAATAAAATATTAATAATTTGGATAAGATCTGTAAAAATTGGAGAGGAACTCAGTAAAGTATAATGAGATTAAAAAAAACACAGAAGTTAAAACACTTCACAATTGTGTATTTTGGTATAAAAACATACAAGTACTTAAAAACTTTTTAAAAGTGTAGTCAACATTTAAAATTATGGCAGAACGTTTTCAATCTATTCAATTATTATATTCAATTCAGTCTTTTCACATTTCACTCAATCAACTCAATTATGCAGTCAATTTAATCTTCTTACAGCCAACCCTACATATTATAGTCTCTATTATTTAAAAAAAAAAATTTTCTCTAATACATATTCACACACATCTAACAGGTTACATTTTCTCTCCTACATTAATTTTCATTCACTCATTCTCAGCTTCATATATATAATATGTATATATATATATATATATATATATATATATATATATATGTGTGTATATATGTGTATATATGTATGTATGTATGTATCTGTGTGTATATGTGTATGTGTATGTACCTATGTTCATTTTACATACTACACAATAAAGTGATGTCCATACCTATTAATACTACCATTTCTACAATACAATAACAGCTAGAATATCATATTCTGTTACCCTATCTCATATAACTTTGAATAGAATATTCATTTGACTAATTAAAATAAAAAAATTTTTAAACTATCAGATAATTACACAGGTCTTTTACCCTTACTAGGCAACCACCTTTACACAATATAAATATAATTTTCACTTCCATCCCATTGGATTTTAACTTAATTATTCAGTTATAATAATTTTATACACTTCATACACTAGCATTTGTACAGTACCACACCAATACCTTTCTTCTTCTACCTCTATCATTTTATCATCACTTATGATGTTATAAATTTCAACCTTATATATTAATCCCAATAAATTGACAGTTCATTTTTCAATAATAGAGATTCACTGATCTAGGCAATAAATTTTATCATTTAAATAAATTTAATTGTTAAAGTCAGGTTCGTTAACAATATATCTATAATTAAACAAAGTTTATAACTTCACAAACAAAAATTACATTAATTTCGGAACATACTGACATCCTGTCAGGTTTAGCTGTCGTTAAATTATCTCCTGTGACATCAGCCATTTGGTCTGTGTCGTCGTTTCAACTGACAAGTACCACGTGCAAGTATTCGAGCTTAAGAGACATGTAGTCCCTAAAGTAAATTTTAATTTAAAACCAATTCCATTGTCATCGACCTAGACTCTCAACATTATTAAATGTAAAATGTGATATATTTTTTAAACCAACACATGGAAGTCTTATAGACACCATATTGTTAGCACCAAATACCAAAGGCACTGAAGATGATCTGTATAGATTGAAAACGTTCTGCCATAATTTTAAATGTTGACGACACTTTTAAAAAGTTTTTTAAGTACTTGTATGTTTTTATACCAAAATACACAATTGTGAAGTGTTTTAACTTCTGTGTTTTTTTAAACGATGGTATACAGCCAATTACGGGGTTTTTCCTATTAATTTTGTATAATGAGATTAACATTATAACAATAATTTATAAAAAGAGCTGATTTTCAATTACATCATTAATCATCCTGTAAGTAAACTACATCAAATTGTTTACAGCTCAGAATATAAATATCGTGTAGAGACAAACAAGAAACAAGAAGCGAGAGCTCACTGTATTTATTATTTTGTAAGGAAACAAGTTGTAATAACACACCGGCCAGGCTCTTGGTCACGTAATAAAAATAAAATTCTCAATTAATGAGGATATAGAGATTTATTGCAGTTATCGTCGTAAATAATGGTAGCTGCAAATGGTAAATTCACCCACACTGCCCATTTGTAATAAGCAATAAAGGATAATTAATTAATACAACTGGTTAATTTACGATCAAGGGTACATCTCTCAAAAACGTTGTCTGTTCATTTATCACGTCGTTTTTGAAAAGAAACGGTTGTGGAGATGTTCTTGCACTTTTTTTTGTAAATTATAAAAGAGTTTACGTTATCTTCGGATACTTACAATGTAGTTTTTTCGTTTTCTTACCTGAAGCGTCTGCATGTTTTGTTTCCATTATTCCATGCAAGCACGCAATAATATAGCTTGATATTTGTGAGACCTAATTTGGTTTTTCATCATCATCATCATATAACGGGGGTTGTACGGCGATTGTCGCTTCCTGGATTTCAGCCTCCATCTTTTCCTATCTCTCCAATCTCCCTCTTCTAAGCCTCTAGATTGCATTGTTTTTGTAATTTCTCTTCTCCAGAAATTTGGTGGTCTTCCCCTTTTTCTTCTTTATGGCGGAACATACATTAAGGCTTTCTTTGGCTACCGCTGCTCCTCCATTCTCATCACGTGACCATACCATTGTAATTGCCTTCCTTGTATTCTATCTGAAAGAGTATCTCTAATTCCTGTACGATTTCGTATTTCCTCATTCCTAATTCTTTTCATTCTCGATACTCGACATGACCTTTCCATGTCCCGTGGAAGATAATCCATTTCCACAACGTCTACTTTATCTCGTTCATTCTTTGTCATCGTCCAAAATTTGGCACCATATGTGGTAATCGGTTCTACAATTGCTCTGTATACACGAAGTTTGGTATGCATCTTTATTTGATAGACCACATTAATGAATTGAGTATTCGGATGCATTTTTCCCTTGGGTTATTCGGTTTTGTACATCTATCTTAACTCTGCCATCTGCTGATATGATGCTTCCTAGATATTTATACTGGTTGCAACCTTTTATGACTGCGTTTTCAAGCCTGAGATCTGTGGTATTTCCTCCAATTTTTAAATATTCTGTTTTGCTTATGTTTAGAGTAAGCCCCCATTTGGCATATTCGTCAACTAATTTTCGATTCATATAATTTATATCTTTCTTATCGGTTGCAACCACCATCTGATCATCTGCAAACAACAATGTATACAGAGTTTCTTGTCCCACTTCGATGCCCATAAATCTACATTTATTTCTCCAATTCCTCAATGCTTCTTGGACGTATATTTTAAAGAGTGTCGGTGACAAACAGCATGCTTGCTTTAGGCCTTTAGTGACTTTAAATTCATTTGAAGTTCTTGTTCCAATTTTTTTACAACTAACTGCATTTTCGTACAATTTATATATCGCTCGGATATACGTCGAATCCAATCCGGACCTTTCGAGGACCTCAAACATTTTCTTTAACGGGACACTTTCATAAATATGCTTTCTCTCTCTCTATATAGATATATATATATATATATATATATATATATATATAAATACCAAATGGGTCTCTCTACTTCTTTCGACACGCTTTTCAATTATTTGTCGTAGGATAAATATATTATCAAGGCAGGATCTCCCGGTAGGAAAGCCGCTTTGTTCTTCAATATCTTGTATATGTCTTTCAACCCTCTTCTTTAATATTCTGCCGTACAACCGGCACACACAGCTCGTCACACTAATACCTCTATAATTGGAACAGTCTCTTTTATTCCCTCTCTTATATATGGAGCTTATATAAGATTTATTACAATCTTTAGGAATTTCCTGGTCTCCACACATACATTTATTAAAAAGGTCTACTATCAATTCTAAAAGTGCAGTCGGCCCATATTTAACCAGCTCTATGGGAATGTCTCCAGGCCCTGCGGCTTTTCCGTCTTTTAAGGTTTCCGTCAATTCAGATAAAGTTATTATAGGAATTTCCTGTCTTTCGTCTCTGTTATCTATTAATTTCCTTATCTTGTCCCATCTGTACTCTACTCTATCCTCTTTTAGCAGTTTCGTATAATATTCTTCCCATTCATTTAACTTTATGAGAGGAATGTTCTCTTCATTTTTCTCATTTTTCCTAAACTGCTTTAATGTTTTCCAAGCTTGTGCTACTTTTGTTTCACCTACAAATCTGTCCAATTCATCACACTTAGCCTCCCAGTTTACATTTTTCGCCTTATCCACTTCTTTTTTAACTTCTCTATCCCATTTGGCGTATATTTCTCTGTCTTGAGGATCTTTGGATTAAAGCCATATGTGATATGCTTGTTTTTTCTTGAGAACTTTCTCTTCTAGTTCTGTTAACAACCATTCAGGTCAAGGATCAAAACTGTTGCTGGCCTTTGCTGATGATGTAGACGAAGTTACGCATTCTACAAGAGACGTGAGAGAGGTGTTTTCACAGCACGAGGAGGAAACAGATAGTCTGTTAGGTAGTATAACTCTGTATTTTGGCAGAACATCAGTCTTAATGATCACAACTTCAAAGTAGTAAAGGAGTTTAAATACCCGGGGGCCATAATCACAGCTGACAACCATATAGAAAAAGAGGTCTCAGCAAGGATAGCTGCGGAAAATAGAGCATTATACTCCCTTTCAACATTATTAAGATCGAAGCTGCTAAAAAGCTGCTAATCTAAATTAACACTGTACAAGTCAATTATTCGCCAAATTATTACATGTGGCAGTGAAAACATGGACCATCAACCAGCAAGAAATCAGTAAGCTTCTAATATTTGAAATAATAGGTTCTCAGAATAATATTTGGCCCTCAAAGATATGAATTCACAGGGGATTGGAGAAGACGCTGCAATGCTGAATTTGTGACTCTGTATGGAACTGAAAACATAGACATATCAAGGCAAACCAAATAAGATGGGCAGGTCACGTGGTACGATCAGAGGATGACAAAGTGTTAAAAACAGTGTTTTTTGAAAGACCAGATGATAGAAGATCAGTAGGCTGACCGAGAAAAAGATAGAAGGATAATGTTGAAGCCGATTTATCTAGAATTGGGGTACAACAATGGGAAATACAAGCTCATGATAGTAGAGGATGGAGGAAGGTAGTAGATGCGGCGAAGACTCACCCTGAGTTGTAAAGCTAGTAAAGAAGAAGAAGAAGAAGACATAGTTAGAGTGTATTAATATGGGACTCTATGGGACTATTAACCTTGGACAGACAAAATAACAAATAGTGCAGTTCTTCGAAGAATGAACAAAGAACGGGAGCTGTTAATCACCATCAAGAGAAGAAAGTTGGAATATCTTGGTCATGTGATGAGAGGGAAAAAGTACCGATTGCTCCAGTTAATTATTCAAGGAAAGATTCAGGGCAAACGAAGCGTGGGAAGACGACGTATATCTTGGCTGCGCAATTTAAGAGACTGGTTCCAGTGCACATCTAACCAATTATTTAAAGCAACAGCTTCAAAGATACGAATAGCAATGATGATTGCCAAACTCCGTAGCGGAGAGGGCACTTGAAGAAGAATATGGGACTCTACTTGTTATTCGTTACCACTAATTTTCTATACTAATAAAAATATTTGCAGTTGTACATACTACTCGCAGCATATTTCTTATTACAATGTGTATTAACCGTTAAAGCTCCTTAGACAACTACATAAAATATGTTTATTTCCTTCTAAAAGTAGCTTGGTTACCTGACCGTAACTAAGTTTTTAACAATGTACGCATCTATTCTCATTAATAAACATTAACAATTACGACATATCCATTTCCAGTATCGCAAAATTTATGACAAAGACTAAATATCTGCCTCGTAAACAAAAGTCCAATTATGTTACTAGACATACATGGATTATTTCATAAGGTTCACACACCGTAAAATATCAATGCGATCATTAAACATGTTTGATTCTTTCAACGGTAAGTCTAAAAGCCATTTACAAATACAAGTGTGTTTATTTAAAATATTAGATAATAGGTTAATCTCAAAATAGCTACTTGCAAAAAAATACGGGATACATAAAAGTAAACGGTGCATAAATCTGAAATACTGGAGATTTGCTCTCAGTTGAATGATTGACTATTTTTTATGTTTGAATTACTTTTTAGTAAGTTTTATTATCAGATATCGCTATTTGCGTCCATTCGAAGCCATGTTAGAGTTGCTTTCTAGGACAGAAGAGATTTATTTTCACGTTCAGAGCGACTATGAATTTCCATTCTGAAGAGGCCTACCAGGCCGAAATACGTATAAGCGGAAATTAAATTTTAACTGTCTTTTAATTTTACCTTTTCAGTAGTTTGAATCTATCGAACACTTTGACTGAAACAAAACCTCAATTCACGAACATCAGTACAACAAGCTATGAACTGGAATTCAGTGAAGACGATGAAATAACAGTACAGGAAGTTGAGAATGCAATACGAACTCTAAAAAATCTGAAGTCATGCGGATGAATTATTAAAACATAACCCACAAGTATTACGGGAATTACTGGCGTATGTCTTCACCTTATTCTATTATGGACACGACTTACCACCGGAGTGGATAAAAGCACATATTAACAACATCTACAAAAAAGGAGATAGAAAGAATTGTTTAAACTGCAGGGGCTAAGTGTCATAAATTCACTCTCAAGACTGTATGGACAAATAATAAAAAATAAAATTGAAAAAGAAATGACAGATGTAGAAGGACAGAATGGCTTTCGTGCAAGCAGATCCTGTATGGACAGTATATTCTCTCTCAAGCAAGTTATCGAGAAAAGATTACCCTACAACCTTTCAACTCATATAGTCTTTATAGATCTGACAAAAGCATACGATAGTGTACCACTTTCAATACTTTGGGTAGCAATGGAAAAACAAGAAATAAGCAAAAAAAATATACAGGCAGTACAACAGCTCTACAAAAATATGACGGCAAACATTAAAACTGGAAATAGATTAACTAGAGAAACCCCTATTAGTAAGGGCCTAAAGCAAGGCTGCTGCATAGCACCTTCTTCAAGTGCCGCCTTCGTTCCGAAGTTTGGCTATCATCAAAGCTATGCGTATTTTTGATGCTGCAGATCTAAACAGTTGGTAATTGGTGCAATTGTACCATTCTCTCAAGTTTTTCAACCATGAATGCCTTCTTCTTCCTATAGATCTCTTTCCCACTATCTTTCCCTGTATAATCAATTGCAGCAACTGGTATTTATCTCCCCTAATAACATGTTTCAAATATTGTAGTTTGCGCTTTTTAACAGTAAGTATCAGCTCTTTCTCTTTCCTCACTCTCCGCAAAACCTCCACATTTGTTACTTTCTCTGTCCAGGGTATTTTTAATATTCTACGATACATCCACAACTCAAATGCTTCTATCTTTTTGGTATCGATCTTTTTCAATGTCCATGTTTCCATCCCGTAGAGGAGAACTGACATAACGTAACATCTCAAAAGACGAATTTTAAGTTTTAGACTTAGATCTCTTCCGCAGAACACCTTTTTCAATTTAGTAAATGTGGCTCTAGCTTTCTCTATTCTGGTTCTGATTTCTTCAGAGCAGTCATTATTTTCGTTGATAACAGTTCCCAGGTAATTATATCTTCTTACACGTTCGATTCTTTGATCATGCACGGTTATATCAGGGAAGTTTTGTGGTGATTTAGATATTAGCATTATTTTTGTTTTGCTTATGTTAAGTGATAATCCGTGTTCTTCACTGCATTCTACTATTTTGTTAATTAGTATTTGAAGATCTTCCCAAGTTTCTGCGATTAGTACCGTGTCATCGGCATATCTCAAGTTGTTTATTCGGATGCCATTTATCTTAATACCTATATTTTGATCCGAAAGTGCTGTGTTTATAATGTCTTCGGAGTATAGATTGAATAAGGTCGGTGAGAGTATACAACCCTGTCTTACGCCTTTCTTGATCTCGATTTCCTCCGTTGTCTCTTGCTCTATTCGGATAGCACCTACACTCTTCAAAATATATCTAAATGACGCACTCTCACTGTGGAGAAGAAAATGCTGCAATATAAGAGATGATAGATTGTACACGATACACTTCCCTGACGACCAAGCCATTTAGCTGAAGACGAAAGTGATGTAGGCTACATGCTTAGAAAAACTGGAAGATGAGTACACCAAATGGTGCCTCACAATTAATATACAAAAAACTGAGTACTTAGTTGTAGGAGAGAAACCAGAAAGCCTACAAATCGAAATGGTAACTATAAAACCAACAGACAATTTTAAATACTTGGGAGTCCAAATAACATCAAAAGCAGGAAGTAGCGAAGAAATACATTCCAGGATTGGCCAAACACGGACTATTATGGAATAAAAAAATAACAAAAGAAAATAAAAAAAGAATTTATAAAACAATAATAGACAGTATTGGGTTGTACGATGCCGAACTCTGGGAAATAAACCAAAAAAACCAATCAAAAATTTAGGCCATGGAAATGAACTACTGGAGACGATGTTGCCAGGTCACTAGACTTGATAGGGTGAGAAACGAAGATATTCGGAGAGAAATGGAAGACAAAGACTTAACTAGTATGGACACCTTCAGAGAATGTTTGAAAATAGATAGTCAAAAAAAATAGAAGAATAGACTCCGCCAACTAGAAGAAAACGAGGTAGACCAAGACGATCCTGGAGAGACGATGTCGACGATATCGACGATGCAACGACCGCCAGAGATCTAACAACTGAAGATTGCTTCGACAGAAAACGCTGGAAATTAGGATGCAAGAAGCGGCGCCAGCTGTAGAAGACTCGCTCGGTATATATATATATATATATATATATATATATATATTATATATATATATATAATATATATATATATATATATATATATAGTAGTTTGAATCTTAAAATTACTTCCGGTAAACTTTTTTCTTACGATTAATTTCATCCTGGGTGGAGAAGATTCGTAACTCCACAATACTAGAACGTCTCAGCAAGACTACTGAGATCATAAAAAGCATCAAGCAGAG
Organism: Diabrotica balteata; assembly: GCA_918026665.1. Classification (NCBI taxonomy): domain Eukaryota; kingdom Metazoa; phylum Arthropoda; class Insecta; order Coleoptera; family Chrysomelidae; genus Diabrotica; species Diabrotica balteata. The sequence goes on along the minus strand of OU898276.1, from coordinate 44,924,618 downwards.
AAAGCTGGAATATTTCGGACATATAATGAGAGGTCCCAAATATAGATTGCTACAAAACATCATGCAAGGAAAAATAGCAGGCAAACGCAGTCCAGGACGAAGAAGAACCTCATGGTTGAAGAACTTGCGAGACTGGTATGGTGTAGATACAAGCATGCTATTTAGGGTGGCAGTGAATAAAATTAAAATAGCTATGATGGTAACCGACGTTCTGAAAGGACATGGTACATGAAGAAGAAGAAACTTTTTTCTTACGGTTAATTTCAACAGAAATAAAATAATATTACAGCTGAATTTCTGGTTATACAAATTTACAAGCTAATCTTAAAAATATGGTCTACCAAAATATGCATTCGTCGTAGACTGGTCTCTGTCTCTGTGTGACTTCATACGTTAGGTATCATAAAACCTTTCTCTGACAACAGTAACTTGAAACAACTGTTCCATTAAAAGAGCCGTCCATTCTCGCATGTTACGTAACCAAGATAGTTTTTTCTCTCTTAAAACCTTAAGATACCTTAAAAATGAAGAAATTAGGACAGAAACCATTTGGAATGAACTTAAATTAATATACCCCCAAGGTGTCGAAAAAGCTTGGAAGACTGTTCTCTTTCTCCCTCTCTCCGTCTCTCTAACACACACTCTCTTTCTTTAGTCTTGACCCCTCGAAGGACGTGTAGTTGTCAATAAGGTCGTGTATTGTCCGTGTCCAAAAATCTCTGTCTCTGCTCATTTCTTTTGACTTATGCATAGGTCTTTGACATATTTCGAGATAGTTAACAGAAAGAATGTTAAAACAGTTTTATAGATATCCACAGGAAAGGTCCTGGAATACTAGAAAAATACTGCCAAAAACATGGATTACTGAAGATATACTGATACTGAAAATAGAAGATATGCTAAAATCGAGAATACTCGATATAAATATAGAACAGCATTCGTCGGAAGATACGAAAACTAAAATCCAAATGGATAGCTGATAAGTGCGAGAAAGAATTACATGTGGAAGTCACACAACTTCCACAAAAAAAATTAAAAGAAATCGCATGGACGTGCAATCACTCCTCTTGAGACAAAATATCTCTTTTGATTTATTTTTATCAAATCAAACTGACTTTGAGTTGGTTTCAATATAATAGCAATTATTTGAGTATCTTTTTATATATCGATTGAGTTGAGTATTTTATTAAGCTTGTCATACTGTACTGTTTGAAAAGCTGTTTCATACACAATGAAATATATATGTAAATATAAACATTAACATCACGACAGCGTTGAAGTCGAACTTGCATACTGAGTAAAGCTTCTAGTGTTCCAAAACCATTCCTGAAGTAAAACAAAATTATGATATATAGGTACATGCATAATGTTTAGAAATATCTTCAAGGCGTTGTTCTCTCTTCTGTAAGTATCTTTAACAATTCAATGTCAATATTATCTGCTCCGTTTTTGGGTGATGTTAATGCTTGTTCAATCTCATCTCACGTGTCCCACCTCTATGTTATGGTTTTAGCTTTTTAATTATTGAAAGGAGTTTTAATGAAACTTTCCAATTCTTTTGGCTTTCTTCAGTGATTATTAATTTGTGAATATTTTTTTTAATGAAAAATTACTTTAAAAAATTTCCAATTCAATCCATTCTGTCAAAAACCATTTTTCTTTCTTCTTATCACACTGTCTTCTTTCGAAGGTTGGTAATACAAATGGGATTTGTAGCTTTCAAAACCGCTGCACAGAATATTTCTGCGGATGAGCGGTTAACCATCTTTTTAGGTCTTTCAGCTATAACTTTGTCGCCTTCCTACTGATCTTGCTCCTGTACTTCACCTTCCAAAATGATTCGAAGTGATTCCTATCTTTCACCTCTCAACACATGACGCCAGCATGGGATTTTTGTCTCTTCGATAATTATTTTTTGGCTTGTCATATTTATTAATGTCATCGCATGTTTATCGATTCAAGCAATATTTTCTCAAGATACTTGCAATCTCAGTAAAAATATAGTTATTTGTAATTCTAATATATAAATGTTTGTGCGTTTGCGGTGGGGGTTAAATTCTTTAGCAAGTGTCTTTAACGATTTAAAAGTATTAGGGAACTAATAATAATTAGTTTATTTATAGTATCTAGATTTTTATATATTTGACTCAGGTTTCTATAGCATCTTTATGGCAAACGAAAACCAGTAAATTACTTCGTCGAGTTTTCTATCGTATTGCTAACATTATTATTTTCCTTCTTGAATTACAGTATACACATGCCGCCATACCCTACTGATTTCTCACGTTACGCAAAATCTTGACATGTAATATTTAACGCTTATCTTAATTTGCCGTCAAGTGAACATTTATTTATTTACCATAAAACGAGAGAAGAAGCTTCCAATTGAGATAAACCGCCGATTTCTGTCGTGAATAATTCATTTAAGTATTCAATTGACACATTCAAGTTAATATTTATATGATAATGCATTATAAGACTTTCCTTGTTTTGTTGGGAATTGTTTATGAAGCACATATTCCACCGTTAATGCTTTCTATTTATATAGAGTGGAATGTATGTTGGCATTATTAAAAATCGCAAGAAAATGTTATTAGGCATATTATTTAAGAAGCTATAAACATATAGATAAAAAGTTAAGTAGAGAAATACTCAAATTATTTAAATAATGCAAATAAAAAAACCTCTAAAAATCTAAGTATACAGATAATAAGTAATAAAGTTACCTGAAAAACTACAAATATCTGGAACTCACTGTATCTGTGATGTAACATTTTATAAAGCAATTATTGCATTAATAGGGCAGGTTAGTATCATACCCATTGTAACAGAAAACAAGGCTCAAAGAACCGATATAAAGCCTGGGAACCAGACGGAACCTAAGATGACGAACCACGCAAAGAAAAGAAAACCGAGAAGGAGTAATAAGCCCACAATCAGATTAGCAACATGGAATATTACTTCTTTCAACAACAAAGGCTAATAGATAATAGAAAAACTTATAAATAAAAACATAGACATCTGTGCAATCCAAGAAACCAAGAAGAAAGGCAAAGGCCAAAGAGACTAACCAATATTTTCTATCATACAGTGGAGTAAAGAAAGAATAACGAGCACGAGCAGGGTAAATACACTTGCCCGTAAAAAATTTAAAGACAAGATAAATAACTAAAGTTATATCTCCGAAAGAATAATATATATGAACAACACAATGGACTACGAAAAATTAAATGTCGTATCTATCTATAGCCCCGAGAACTGCAAACCTAAGAAGGAACGAGAGGCATTCTACGAACAATTGCAAACTATCCTGGCTGAAATACCTCATGAAAAACCATTAATTCTTATAGGTGACTTTAATGCACGAATCGGAAATAAAATAGTTCCAGAAGTAAAGCAAAGATTAAATAAAAACCATGTCAAAGAAAATGGAGAATTCATGGCTAATCTTTGTATTTTTAACGAACTGAGAATCAATAGTACATTTTTCGATCATAAGCTCCAGTATAAATATACATTTGAAAACTCCAGGGGGCACAAATCTATGATTGGCTTTATAGTCACTAATAGAAAAATCCACCCAAAGCAGATTTTAGATATCCGAACCTTAAACTTAGCAGACGCAGAGAGTGAACACAAACTAGTACTAGCAAAAATAAGAATGAAAAGAACACCAGAACATTTTCTACAGGAAATCACCAAGGAAAAATTCAGTGTAAAAATCACTGTGGAATGACTCTACAAGAGACATGTACCAAAGGAGGCTAGCACAGAAGATACAGCTGAAACAAATAGACGACATCAAAGACATATACGCGAGCTGGGAGAAAATTAAAACCAACATTGAAGAAGCAGCAATACAAGCTCTAGAAAAACGCAAAGTCATACTGAACAAAAAAAAAGAATGTTAAGAGAAACGAGAGGCCTACACGAAGTACAAAATATTAAATACTCCAGAATCCCGAGACATTTATAGAAGAATACAAAATGAAACAAAGCAGTTGGTAAGAAGAACAAAAAATGATCACCGGGATCAGTTTACAAAAAGGATGAAAAGCGACTTCTGCGCTTCTTACCTAAAAAAATATGAAGATTCGTAAGAATATAACATAACATACCAGCAAACAAATAGGAAAGACACGACCTGACGGAACTGTTTACAGAAAATGAAAATAATAATCAACACATTAACGAACCTAAATTAAGACACGAAATAGAAATCATAAAACACAAAGAAGAAAATATAACCCTAGAGATGACAAAACTTATACAAAAACTAATATTGCACTGCAAGATACCAGACGCATGGACAAACAGCATAATAATACCAATGTTCAAGAACGGAAATAAAGAAAACCCTAACAATTATAGAGGTATAAATCTACTAAACACCGCACTTAAACTTACCACAAAACTCCTAACATACAAAATCAATAAAATAACATCTTTATCAGATGAACAACAAGGATTCAGATCCGGATGATCCTGCGTATCCTTTAACATGTATAAAAAAGTAAAAGAAGCGGCTGGTATCTTCAATAAGAAACAAAATGCATTGCTACAGGATGAAAATGGTAAAGTAATATTCGAAGTAGAGGACAAACTTAAAGAATGGGAAAATTACGTCACGAACCTATTCGAAGACGATAGGAGTAGTTCACCTCACGATATTACTAACTGCGACGAACCCCTAATAACACGCTGTGAGGTTATAAAGGCCATACAATCATCAAAAGATGGCAGAGCGACTAATCCTGATGAAATTCTAACTGAAATATATAAGCTTATAAAGGATAGCAATGTTTTAGAGGCTATAACTTCGTTTTTCAATATCATTTATACCAGCGGACAACTACCTAATGGTTGGTCTAACTCACTGTTTATAGCTCTACCTAAGAAGACAACAGCAAAAACCTGTGCTGATTATAGAACCATCAGTTTGTTAAACCACTTATTGAAATTTTTTCTGAAGGTAATACATGGTCGTATCTACAATAAATGTGAGGAATACCTGGATGACACTCAGTTTGGTTTCCGTAACGGATTTGGAACGAGAGAGGCACTGTTTGGAATGAACGTACTCGCTCAAAGATGTCGTGATATATCTGTAGACATATCCTGTTGTTTTATTGACTTTCAAAAGGCATTTGATCGTGTTCAGCACTCTACATTGATCGAAGCTCTAAAAGACATTGGCTTGGACGCCAGAGATGTTCGAATAATTGCAAATTTATATTGGAATCACACAACATCAGTTTTAGTAGATGGTGTGGAATCACAAGCTCTCAATATTAAAAGAGGAGCACGGCAGGGATGATTCTTGTCACCCCTGCTTTTTAACGTTTACTCCGAAAGAATTTTCAGAAAAGCACCTTCTGAAAAACAAGAAGGAATACTTGTGAACGGCGAAGTCATCAATAATTTGCGATATGCGGACGATACAGTACTCCTAGCTTCTAGTCAAGAAGATCTGCAAACACTACTTGATAGTGTCGTTGAGAGTTGTAGGGAGGCAGGTCTAAATCTTAACATAAGGAAAACCTAAATACTCGTAATAAGTAAACAACAGAATATAAAACCGTCTATATATGTAAATAATACCAAACTTGAGCAAGTTGATAAAATCGTCTACCTTGGACAGCAATTAAATTGTAATGCAGAAAATCACGGCGAAATTAGATCCAGAATAGAGCAGGCTAGAGCTGCTTTTAGAAGGATGTCCAAGGTGTTATGTAACAGAGACCTAAAATTGGCATTAAGGATCCGCCTACTTCGCTGCTACGTGTTCTCAGTCTTACTTTATGCTGTCGAGTCCTGGACTGTGAATAAATCGCCTTGAGGCTTTCGAAATGTGGTGCTATAGAAGAATTTTAAAAGTTTCCTGGGTGGAGAAGATTCGTAACTCCACATTACTAGAACGTCTCAGCAAGACTACTGAGATCATAAAAAGCATCAAGCAGAGAAAGCTGGAATATTTCGGACATGTAATGAGAGGTCCCAAATATAGATTGCTACAAAATATCATGCAAGGAAAAATAGCAGGCAAACGCAGTCCAGGACGAAGAAGAACCTCATGGTTGAAGAACTTGCGAGATTGGTATGGTGTAGATACAAGCATGCTATTTAGGGTGGCAGTGAATAAAATTAAAATAGCTATGATGGTAACCAACGTTCTGAAAGGACATGGTACATGAAGAAGAAGATGATCCTGCGTAGACACCGTATTTGTACTAAGACAAATCACAGAAAAGACCATCGAGCACAATAAACCAGCATATCTATGTTTTATATATCTAATAAAGGCTTTCGATCGCATCCAAGTCAAAGACGTCTTACAACTACTATATAAAAGAAACATACCGATCAATATTATACAAATATATTAATATTATTATACATCTACTGCCATAATCGAATACAGGCAAAGATAAATGAAAAACTAACACTGTGTATACCAGTATAACGCAGAGTCAGACAGGGTCCTGCTCACTTCTATTTAATATAATAATGGACAAAATATTACAAGCTGTACGTAAAGGGCATGGTTACTGAATGGGAAACAAAGGAATCTAAATATTATGTTATGCAGACAACGCCGCATTAATCGCCGAGACAGAAGACGAGCTCCAAAGAATAACACAAATCTTTAATAATGCAACAGCCAAGTATCATAATATTGTCAGAAAAAACCAAATATATGACCAACAAATACCAACTATAGTGTAAAATCGAACTTGATGAAAGAATAATAAAGCAAGAATAATAAATCTCTTAATGACACAATCTGGAAGAACAAACACCTAAGACAAGACACAAAAACAAACATCTATAAAGCAATAATAAGACCTATATTATCGATCTAAAACGAGACGACTACTATAAAAAAAAAATAGAAACAACTAGGCGAAACAATTGAGCTGACAAGGTAGCTTCAATAGGGAAGAAGGATTTTTTGTATCTGGATAAACAAATCAACCCAAAAAACATTAATTTAACTTAGATTCTACAAATCTGAACTATAACCTACCCTCTCGTTATTACGATCGCCTTGCATTATCTCTCACAAGATTTTCACTCATTCTAGAACGGATCTTAAAACTCAAAACTGACTTTTATTTTTTCTTCTGCTTTTTCTTTCAGTTCTTCTTCTCTTCTTTTTATGAATATAACATGTCTGTTTGTTAATGTGCCTAGAGTAAGTTTTCGTTTTATCGTTTTCCAGGTCTTCCCATTCCCAGATCATCCCTCTATTGGAGAACCATTTTACTCTTCTATTATTTACCTAGTTCTTGATGTTCTCCACCTTGCAACTACGTCGTATATCTGTACTTCTAGCTTCGCCCCATGGTGTTGTAACATCAATTTTTTTAAGTGGTTTCATATCTGCTGTTTCTAATATTCTTTTTGTCCTGTCTGTGTCAGGTCGTGTTTCTGCTGTGTATGTCATTATTGATGACTCTTTTGTTGTAAATTCTGCTTTTCATTTCTTTCCAGAAACTTTTATTTCTCCATATTGTTTCATTCAGGTAACCTGTGGTTCTATGTGCTCTATTCAATTGATCTTCGACTTCCGTTTTGAGCTTTGCGTAGCTGACAATACGATACCTATATAAATATAACTTCGGTGCATGATCAACCAGACCGAAAACCTTGTTATTCTTCTGCTAGTGTTATAATTTCATTCAGTTTATTTGTTATCACTGGGATTGTTAACTTTATTGTTGGTATAATAAATTAATTCCTTTGTAATTTTCCGGGCCCGATTGGTCTTCCTTTTTGCAGAGAGGTATTAGGATGCTTAATTTTCATTTTTGAATTTTGTTTTGTTTTATTAATTTTTTATATTTATAGTTGTTTGGTTACATCTGGCCATCCGTGCTTTAGGAGTTAGTTTGGTATTCTGTCCTTTCCTGGTGATTTTTTTTTAATTTCCTTAATGCCTCCTTTACCTTTTCTTCGTCAATATTTATTTCTTTATTTGTCATCATCTCTGGTGCTGGTGGTTCATTACCGTCACCTCTAGGAAAGAGGGATCGAAAGTGGTCTACCCATGTTGCCTCTGAATGTGTTTCGGTTTTATTGGTTCGTTCATCTTTTTTTTTTGTCCCCTGATCATTCTCCATATCTCTTTAAGTGTTCCGTAGAAGACGTATTTCATGTGTTTTGAGAAGCTCTGCTAGTGTTTCCTTTTTATTTGTTTAACTAAAGTATTAGTTTCATAGTTAGTTCATTAGTTTATTAGTTTCATGACGAGATAAGAAAACAAGGAAAGTCTTGGAATGAGGTGAAGGCCTTAGCGCAAAATAGAACCCGATGGCGCGTTTTCACTGAAGCTCTATGCTCCACTTAGGAGTTCAAGAACCTTATATATATATATATATATATATATATATATATATATATATATATATATTAGTTTCATAACTAACTAAAGTATTAGTTTCTCGTTTATAGTGGTTATTTGCCTGTTGTGTTTCTTGTGTTCTGTATTGTAAAAAGGCTTTCTTCTTTTCTTCACATTTTATCTTTAATTCCTCTTTAAACCTTGGTGTTTTCTTTTTTGATATGTTAGTATTCGTTACTTTCCTCTCTCCAAGTGATTCTGTTAATGCGTTAATTATGTTATTTTTGAGTTTTTCCCAGCTGTCCTCGAGGTTATCGTTTTCTAATATTTCATTCCCAGCGATCTTCTCTGATATTATTTTTCTGTATTCGGTATATAGTCTTTAGACTTTAATTTTTGTTTGTGTTGGCACCGCTGACTTGAGTGGAAAGTATTTTAGGATGATTCTTATTTTACATAATACTAGGCTATGGTCGCTACCCACATCTGCTGAGTTGAGGCATCTTACGTCTATTATTTTCGATGGATGTATATCTCTGTTGGTTATAACATAATCTATCATAGATATTTTCGTCTCTCTTTTTGAAGAGAAGTATTAGGATACTTGATCTCCATTCTTGGGAATTCTGTTTTGTTCTATTATTTTTTTGGTTCGTTTTAGTAGTTGTTTGGTCATATCTGGTCCTCCGTACTTTAGGAGTTCGTTTGGCATTCTTTCCTCTCCTGGTGATTTTCTGTTTTTTAATTTTCTTAATGCTCCCTTTACCTCCTCCTAACTAATATTTACTTCTTTGTTTGTCGTCACCTCTGATTTTGGTGATTAATTATCGTCGCTTTTAGCAAATAGTAATCGAAAGTAGTCTAATCATGAATGTGTTGCTTGTGTGAGTCCTTTTCAAATAGGTAAAGAAATAATAAATAAGACTTACTCACAATCAAATTAATTTAACTATTCAGACGACCGGTTTTACTTTCTACAATATGCAAAGCATCTTCAGGTCTCGATACAAAGTTAAATAAATGCTGAAATGATAAAAACCCATATTAGTGTGTTGTCTGATAAAGATAAACAAATTAGATGTTAAAAATTACAATAAATATGCCAATATTACATGTCTGTGGTTTATTTTAAAATGAATAAAAAGGTATAAAAAGTTTAAACAGACAAGGTAAGACCCACAAATTGTTATAAAATAGTCTATTAGATTGTAATAAATTAATAAATGAGCAAATAAATAAACATTACTTACATGCCGTTACTCTATTAAATTATTGATGGATGGCAGAACATGGTTGAAACTATCATGTATTGTTGAATGGAGAACTTAAGTCCGCTATTGTAGTTGTTTGACAGTAAATGGGAAGTTCTTGAGGAGATAGATTTGATCCAATGGGGTAAAAATACGTGTGTGATTGTTTGTTAAATGAAAGTGATGTTATATACCATTGTATTATTTAAAAGTTATTTATACTTATTCGAGATATATATTTATGAAATGTGTGTTATTTATTGAGTATTTGTTTTATGAAGGTGACAGTTTTATGACAATGAATAAGCTTAGATGTACAAATTATTTATTTGCTCATTTATTAATTTATTACAATCTAATAGACTATTTTATAACAATTTGTGGGTCTTACCTTGTCTGTTTAAACTTTTAAAACTTTTTATACCTTTTTATTCAACTTACTCATTTTGAAATTAAAACCACAGATATGTAATATTGGCATAATTATTGTAATTTACAACATCTAATTTATTTATCTTTATTAGACAACACCCTATTATGGGTTTTTATCATTTCAGCATTTATTGAACTTTGTATCGAGACCTGAAGATGCTTTGCATATTGTAGAAAGCGAAACCGGTTTTATACCTTTTTATTCAACTTACTCATTTTGAAATTAAAACCACAGATATGTAATATTGGCATAATTATTGTAATTTACAACATCTAATTTATTTATCTTTATTATACAACACCCTATTATGGGTTTTTATCATTTCAGCATTTACTGAACTTTGTATCGAGACCTGAAGATGCTTTGCATATTGTAGAAAGCGAAACCGGTAGTCTGAATAGTTAAATTAAATTGATTGTAAGTCTTATTTATTATTTCTTTACCTATTCGAAAGTAGTCTGTTGATATTTCCTTCTAAATGTGTTTCGTTTTTATTGGAAGGCTTTCTTATTTTCTTTACATTTTGACTTCCCCTCCTCTCTAAACCCTAGGCTTTTTTTATATGTTTGTGTTCGTTAGCTTCCTCTTTTCTCCTGCTGGGTTAATTATGTGGTTTTTGAGTTTTTCCCAGCTTTCCTCGATGTTATCGTTTGCTAATTTCATTCCCAGCAGTCTTCTCTGATATTCTTTTCTGTATAAGTATTCCGTGAATTTCGTATTTAGTCTTTCGACTCTGTTTTTTGTTTGTGTTGGCGCCGCTCTCTTGGGTGTGAGAGCGGCGCCATCATTTCATGATGATTTTTATTTTACATAATCTAGGCTATAATCGTGGTAAATCTTTTTTTTTTTGTTAGTTCATTTATAAAATACAAACAATTATAGTCAAAGCAAAAGATACTTGACAAACAACAGTTACTAATTGGGAAGTATAAATCATTCGCATCGAAGAAACCACTCCTTTTCAGTAATATCAGCTTTACATTAAGTTAATGCTATAATCTTCGTCAATTAATATTTAAATGATTCTAAACCCATCTTAGAATTAGGTGAATCTGATAAAAAATCATTTTAAAAACTTTGTTAACTCGTAGGCAGTTAATAATTTTCACCACAAATACATTAAGTAGGCGGAGATAGTTTTCACACATCGTTAATTTATATTACGTGAAAAATCATCAACTTGTACATGGCAGTAATCCTTTTTAATTATGTGTGAAACCTTGTTGTTAATGTTTAAAAATATGTGTGAAAATTTAACATTTTAAATAAATGTTGTAAAATGTTACCGACTTAATTTTTGAAACCAGCCATCGTCCTCGCCGTTACAAGTGCGTATTGTTAGAAATAATTGAATGTCAATACTAAAAAAAGGGTGTCCAGTCGTTTTGGAAAACAAAATGTTAATGCATACAGGGTTGGTCACTCATAAGATATTTGGCAATATTGATAAGATTTTGTAAAAATGCTGAAACAGTTCGATTTTTATTGGAAGGGGATCATCTTTTATCGAAAGTGATATCTGTCATTTGTCAACCCCCTTCCTTCTAGTGTCACAATCCTTTAATTGAAGATAGGAAATAATTTGCAGTACATCATTAGACATGTATTTCGCTGCAGAATTTGGTCATCTGTTATTTTTCTTTGCATATGAGTCGCTCAGAAGCAGAGTGGCCTAAGTGTAAAATTGATGTTTTGAGATATGGACAAATAAAGAATTGAGCTAAAGATGAAACCAGTTTTTTTTATTAACCAGTATTATTTTATTCACTTACACAAACATTTCTGGAACCTAATACATTATATGAGTCGAATGCGCAAAAAATTAACAAAAAAAATCTTTTTTTCTACAAAAAAAGTCAGTTGGGCCACTATGTCAAATATTAGGCTTTTACGAAAAAAGCATAAAACTTTTACTTGGGTCACATATTCATCTGTTTCCGATCCAATATCATTATCTACTGCCTCCACGTTTGTCTTCAGGTTTATGTAAAATTCATGATAGACCGGCGAAATGTAAGGAAGAAGACTCTGAAGCTCTTTATACTTTAGTTGATCTATGGGTCTTCCAGCAGGATAGAGGATGTTCAAGTAAAAGTCTTCTCTTTTATCTGAAAGACGTCCTGTTCTTTTTTTTTGTGACGTCAACACAATTAAATAATACACTCTCGGTATTAGAATACTTAAAATAATTTTGAATGGCTCTTCTGATTTGAACATTAGCCACTGTATTTTAAGCCATTCTTTTACTTCCACCAATCGTCTGGCAAAAAAATGTCTTTAAAATATCGTTTTTGTCTTTCGATCACTTCAAAGTCTCATGTCACAGGGCAAATAGGAGTGACCGGAAACTAGAAACTTGTCATCTATGACTGTGGGACTGAAAGTATTGAAGACACTCATGTATGTACAAATAGATACCAGTTTAATATTTCGATTCTGACTTCCGCACTGGTCGCTGTACAAGATCAAAACTGATGTGTTAAAATATGTTTTTACGTAGTGTAAAATGCAAGAACCAATTTCTTGTGGGCCACATGAGGCTATGCCTTCATGCCGTACATACATGTGTATCTGTCCTGTCGTTAGATTGTGGATGCCAAAACAATACGTCCACAACTGTCTCTTGTAATTAGACACTCGCGTAAAAAATACTAGGAGTAGCTAAAGTTTTCATCAATCAAATGTAATTACTGTGGTATCATTATTCTTGGCTGCATCTTCCTTCATTCCACTTCGAGCTGCTTCTGCCTTCCGCAGGTGTAACTCTTTCTCTGTTTCCATTCTGCTTTTTTCTATACCTACACAGCTTTTTATTTTCATGTTATAAGTGTCACATCGTTTGCAAGTGTCAGTGAGAGGATAACGAAAATGAAGATTAAAATCTTCATATTAAATATTTTCGAAAGATGAATTTGGATACCTTTACTTCTGCTTCTTCACCTTGCACATACAAATCATAAAGTTTTGAGATATTTAAATCAGGTGGTAGATACTCTCGATTAGGATTTTTGTTGCGGCTATAGTGTGATGTATATTTGGCAAATTTGTTAATGAAATCTTTTATATTTTAAATATCGGTTTCCCTTGTCTCATTCTTAGGGGGGGCTGCTTGCCTCTTTTATCTAGTGGCGGAGTGATTAATTCGCCACCTATTGATTTGTTTATTCAAGCTCTGGTGAGCCTTCCATCTGAAACTTGTAGAGCTTTTTTGAAAAACGATTTACAAACAGTTACCATATCACCTGATTCTTTCAGTAATGTATAAATTCGTGTCTTAGAACGTTTATTATGGTTTTGAGCTGCTGTATGTCGACCTTTATTGACAACATTTACTTGTATATTAATGTAAGCAGTCTGTAAATTAAAATCAGATAAGTTGTAGAAACTTTGGAAAATATTTAATCTTTCTTTAAGAGATAACAACAAATGACACTTTCGGGGACAGCTGCAAACTCCATGAACAAATTGTTTCTTAGACACAATTCTACCACGGGAATTCAAATATGATTTTTCTGAATTTTTTTTCAACTTAGACTTATATCTTTTCCAAACTGAATTATTTTTCTTATGTTTTTTACCCCTATTTGATCCAGGTTTCACAAGTCTATCGTCTGTGAATCTTTCCTCAGTTGTAGAAGACTCAGCATCAGAAGGTGGATGGAAGTCAGAGCCAGAATCTGTTTCAAATTTACTGGGTTCACGAGTACTGGATGTATCCGACAACGGCATTCCAAACTATAACAAAAATATTCTCTATTAATTATTAATTCAAGTGATCAAATGTCTTTTAAAAAAAATTTTGAATAAAATCCTTTACAAATGTCTTTAAGTTAAAGACTAACTAACCTATACTTTTGGCAACACCGCTTATAAAACCATAAACATACCATAGATATTATAAAAATTATGCCTAAGAAGAAAACTAGCCTGCTTTCTTCATTTTAAGGTTATAATTTTAAGGTTATAATCTTAAAAAATTTAGAATCCTAATTTAAATTTTGAGCCGGGATATTTACAATCACTATTAATTTACACTAAAATACAATAATTTACTCACCGTTGCTCAAGATTGCACAAACATAAACCGTATAAAAGGCTGATAGTACTTTAAAAAAACGAATTAACGCTAGACAAGACTGATACAAGCACACAAGGCAAGAGTGACAATGTCTAAAATATCATACTGCACACTGGCCCAACTGTCACTTGGGCCACGTTTCCATAACTAGATCATGTGAAATGTTTACGTAGCCTAACTGTACAAATCGCGCATCTCTTGGTATTCATACGAATCGTTAGTTAAGCCACTCTAAAACGAAAGATATGATAAAAGCCACTCTGCTTCTGGGCGACTCATATCTAAACTCTTTTTTGAGAAAAAGTATTAGTTTATTAAAAGTGTTACACCTCTTAGAAACTTAAACCTAACGCCTGTGTTTTGGTAATGTTAATGGCCATTTTTTTCCATTACGTTATAAACAACATTTGCAAAAAATTGCAGTTGATGTGTTGTGTAGCCACCAACTTAAGTTAATGTCTCTCTGTCCGAAAATGTGGGTGATTCGGTCATTCAGCCACATTCTTTTTCTTCTAGTTTCGTCTCCACTAATGAAAATTGGCTATAACCATTGCAAATTCGTCTCTATCTTCAGCTGCAACAACTCGTACCTATCATTTCTAAGTATGTGCCTTAAATAAGCTATCTTTCCCCTTTTAATGGCGATCAAAAGTTCTCTATATCTTCTCATTCTGTGCAACACCATTTCGTTCGTAATATGATCGGTCCATGGTATCTTCAAAATTCTCCTAAAAAGCCACATCTCAAAATCTTCTAGTTTTCTCACTAAGTCAACATTAACAGCCTAGGCTTCGACACCATAAAGTACAATAGAGTGGATATAACATTTTACCTTCCGATATCGGATTTGCAGATTGAGTCTTTGGTTACTTGGAAATTTCCACATCTTCAAAAAAGGCTGCACTTGATGCAAATCATGGTTTTGTTTTCCTTATGTTTATTGTTAAACTAAACTGTTTCTCACTATCACAAATTGTGTTTGGTAACGTCTGAAGATCTGTCTCACTTTCAGCGAATAATGTCTGTATCGTCAGCATAACGGATGTTATTTATATTGTCGTACCGGGACAAGTGGTATGCTGATGACAAGTGGTATGCTGGATAAATGATTGCAAATACCACTTCCGTGCACTCTGTTGTTCGATTTCGTCCTGAAAATGACGAAATCTATTTATTGTACAACGACAATAGGTAAATAAAACACAAAGGTTGCAGTTGAAAAGAGACTCAGCCTCAGAGTCTAAGAAAACTGGAGCATCGCCCCAAGAGCGAAGTGCTCTAGGAGAGTCCGTGAAGGACCGACTTCGACTGCCTTGAGATCCGAATAATCCCATATGCAAGCAAGCAAGCAATTTGATTGAACCCAGCCTATGAGACATGTTCACCCAGGTAGTACGATCGGGTGTAACAATTCATTGGAGCAAGGTGTTTTAATTCGTGTTTAAAAACAGGAATCACCCCACCGTGCTCCAATGCTCTAGACCATCCCTTTCCCCCTATAGCAATCTGATTCGCTATAGAGGCACAACAATCAGCCAAGTGCTCTTCATGTGGAGGTCCTGGGTAATTGAACCCCAACATGGTTTCCTAACCGTATGTGAAAACTCAGGACAGCGCATCTCCGCTTTATTCCTGTTTATCTTAATGTAGCTTATCCGCGAACTAAAATTGCTTACTTGGGCCTCAAGTCTCCGCTCTGAGTCCCGGCTCAGCTCGGCGACTTGGTGCTCAAGGGGGTTGGGCCCTACGTGCCCGGGTTTTGGGGTTTTTGTTAGTTTTTTTGGTGGCCGAAGCCGGTTTTTGTTAGTGTTTTTTAATTTTTTTGGTGGCGAAGCCGTTTTTTGTGTTTTTTGATGATTTTTTTTTGTAGGTCACCTGTGAAAAGAAAAGTCATAATTAGTACATAGTCTACACTATAATAAAGAAAATATTTAAATATTATACATTACCACAATGTAGACTGCATCCTAGTGTGAGCAACAGGGCCCACTGTGAATGAGGCGATTTGCGATATTCTGGGTGATTTGAGCTACGAACTGTCTTCTTTATGTGTGTGTGTTTTGATTAGATTTTCTTCTCACTCTGGGCTTTTTGTAATATTTTGTCCCTATTGGGGGGTTTTTTATTTTTCCCTCTGGTTTTGCGTTAGTCTAATATTTGTTGTTTTGGTCTTTTGTGCTTCCATCTGTGGAAAGCGTCATACCTCATTATCTCTCGTAGGATGTGACTGGGTGGTTCTCTAGTTCTGCGAATTTTATCCTAGCTTTTTCTTTCATTGTGTCAGTCACTCTGATTTGCTGTAAATCTCTGAAAAGGAATCTTTCAGCTACGTATCTTGGTACGTTTACCGCTTCTCTTAGGCTTTTGTTGTGTTGTGCCTGTATTTTCTTTTTCGTTGTGTTGCATATGTGTCCCCATGCAAGTGATGCGTATGTCAGTATAGGAAGGACTATACTGTTTATTAGCCTTATTTTGGTTTTTTATGCGTAGTTTGCTTTTCCTTCCCGCTAGGCCTCTTATTGCGGCCCTTGCCATGTTGGCTTTTTGTACTGTAGGCTTCTACGTGTTTATTGAAGTTAGTCCTTTGTCCATTATTACTCCGAGGTATTTCGCTTCGCTTTTCCACTCAATGGGATTTTCTTGCACTGTGACCTGTTCTTTGGTTGTTCTCGCCTCTTTTGGAAGAGTACAGCTTGTGTCTTGTCTGAATTGATTTTAATTTTCCACTTTAGACTCCATTCTTCAATGTCGTCTAACGCTGTCTGTAGATTGGTGACTGCTATGTCTACATTTCGGTGTTTGGCCGCTATCGCTGTGTCGTCAGCATAGAGACTTAATAATGTACCTGGTGTTCTAGGTATATCTGCTGTGTATATCGTGTACAGCAGAGGTGACAGTACCGCTCCCTGTGGTACTCCAGCTTCCGGGTTCCCGAGTTCGGATAGGACTTGTCCTATCCGGACTCTGAAACTGCGGTTGCTCAAGTAAGAAGAGATCAGCCTTGTCATTGCTCCGCTGTACCCGTAGTCTCTCATTTTGTATAGTAGTCCCTTATGCCAGACTCTGTCGAAAGCTTTACTTACGTCCAGGAATGCAGCTCCTGTATATGTCTGTCGTTAAATCCTGCTGCTATGTACTCTGTTAGTCTGAGTACTTGTAGCTCGCTAGAGTGTTCTGATCTGAAGCCAAATTGGGCTTCTGGTATGATGTTTAGTCTGTCTGTTTCAGCTTGGAGTCTGCTGAGTATCACTCTTTCTACTATTTTGCTGATTGCTGGTAGTAAGCTTATCGGCCTGTAGTTTTGTGGGAATGTGCTGTCTTTTCGGGCTTCGGTAACATTATGACATGGGCCTCTTTCCATCTATTTGGGAATTTTTTGAACCTTAGCATTGCGTTAATGATGTTTGTTAGATAAACAATGGCTTTTGCTGGTAGATATTTTAGAGCTCTGTTCGTAATTTGGTCTGGACCGGGAGCCTTTTTTGGTGAGCTGTTCTTGATTAGCTCATTTATCTCCTCCGGTGTTGTTGGAGGGATAATTTCGTTTGGGTTTTCCGGTCTTTCTCTTTGTCTTTCGACTTCTTCTATGAAGTCGATGTCTTCGTCTGGGTGGTAATTTAATGTACACTCTCTCTCGAGAGTACTCCTCATTACCTCTGCTTTTTCCTCTGTGCTGTATACTATACCATTTTCTCCGTGTAGTGGGGGAATTGGTTTTCTGTCACTTCGTAGGATTTTTTGCAGTTTCCAAATATTTTGCATATTTGGACTTTGTTCTTCCATGTCCCTTATGTGGTTTTCCCAGCTTTCACTACGGTGTTGTTGTAGTGCTGTTTTGACCTCTCTGTTTAATCGATTTGCTCTGTTTTTGTCTGCTTGGTTTCTTGTTCTTCTTGCTGTCTGTTTAGCTCTGTTTTTTTCCCTTATCAAGTCTTTTATTACTTGAGGTATATCCTTGAATCTTCCCGTTTGCATTACTACTTCCTGTTCAGTAGTGCTATTCCTGATTGCTTGTTGGATGATGTTTTCCAACTCTAGGACCTTATCTTCTATTTCTCGTGGATTGTTTATCACTGGGACAATGTTTATTCCGGTGCTCACGAGTCTCTTGAAGTTTGTCCACTTTGTTTTCTTTTTGATCTTTTTGGTTGTACTTTCTTCCTCCCACGTTCCTAGTTCTAATAGGATGGGGTTGTGGTCAGTTGTACCTTCATTTAGTGTTTGTAGTTCTGTTTGTAGTCCTAGGTTTTTTGCAACTACTATGTCTATATGCGTTGGAAGTGCGTTACCTGGGTAATGCGTTGGGTCTGTGGGGCCATTGCCATGACTTCTTCGTTATTTTCTATGTACGCGTTTAGTAGTCTTCCATTTCTGTTCGTAGCTCTATCATTCCAGTTAGGGGATCTTGCGTTTAGGTTCCTATGATGAATAATCCCATATTTAAAGACAATTTACATATTTATATGAGATTTTCGGACCTCTCGGCCAATAGAAACACGAATAAAATGTGAGAAGGCGGGCGATGCGCGCCAAGATGCGTATTAGTTGGTCACTATATGCACCAGGGCGACATTCCCCTTTGGAGACTCTGAGGCTGGGAAAAAGGTAATCTTTATTAAAAGGTTTAAAACACAGAAATACAAAATGTAAATGCACAAGCAAATATGAGAAAAGTAAACGTACTTACAGTTTAAAGATTTATAAAATTCAAAATGTCCTTGTTGATCGCAACACTGCACAAAAACACTACACAGGAGGAGGTCGGTGGTAGTGACAGCATCTGCAGGTCCATCCTCGGTCGATGTACTCGCTCCCTCTGGCGTTTCGTCTTCTTCTAGGCTGTCCGGATCCCATTTCCCATATCAACGGGGTTTCGTAGCCAGGGGCCTAAGCTGCGTGGTGTATCGTACCACATCTGTAGGAGGCGCTATGGTCCTACTCCGTGATTTCCGTTGGTAAATGGGGCTTCTAGCTTCGAAGAAGGCTGGCTCGTCGAAGGTATCTGCACATCGAAGGCCTCAGGGCTGCAGAAGGCCTGGATATCGGCATGTTAGCCTGCTATGCTAACATCCGATGCTTCTCCCCGCTGTTTTCTTGAATCCAGCACACGGTGGATTCATCTGTGTACCTTTTGTGCAGGCAAGCCGTAGGTTCGAATTTTAATCCGCGAGCTGGACGCCATGTCTTACCGGGACAAGTGGTATGCTGGATAAATGATTGCAAAACGAGATCTATTTATTGTACAACGACAATAGGTAAATAAAATACAAAGGAATATAATATATTAAATAGTAATGGTGAAAGTACATTCGTGCTATTTCCATCTAATGTTACCACAGCCTGTTGGTTCCAATAGAGATTTCTCACTATTAATGTCATTTTTGTCGAGTCTTTTCCTCTTTTGATATTCCATAAGAATGTTATGTTTAACTTTATCGAAAACTTTCTCATAGTCTATAAACGCAACAAAAAGATCTTTTTGTTGGTCTCGAAATTTTTGGGCTTCCACTCTTCCGAATACGTTACGAAAGCCAAACTGTCTATAACTTATATTCGCTTCGCACTTTCTGAATATTCTTGCAAGTATAATCTTCAAAAATATTTTTAATAAGGGCGACATTAAACTGATTAATCTATAGTTCTTACATTGTTTGGGGTTTTGGTTTTTTTAGCGGAACAAAGGTCGATAGCAGCCATTCTGTAGGTGTCTCACCAGATTTGTATATGTTGTTAAAGAGTATAGTTATTGCACTTAAACTGTCTTCGTCTAGTAGTTTAATCACCTCGATATGAACTGCATCTGGCCCATGGACTCTGCAAGTTTTTTGAATTGTTTATAGCATGTTGGACTTCATATTTTAATATTAAAGGAGCTTCCTCGTTATCAAACAATTCAGCCACCGAATTGGCAAAATAAAACGTCTGACCATCGAGCTCATGTTTGTCGTACATGGCCTTAATGCTCAGATTCCACGACTGAGTCTTTTAGACCTACCTTAGGGGTCTATACCTAAGCGGCAGGATAAACGGCCTGACGGACCTTTTATACCCATTATTGGGTGTTTGGTGTGAAAAAAATTTCTCAGGTTCACTTAATATCCGTTCAAATGCATGATACCTCTAGAGAGAGTGTTTGTAGGGTAGATTATTCGACTCCACACTCCAATGTCTTACTTATTCAAGATATAATAAGACCTGTTTCGCCCAACTAGTCTGTAACTCAGCACTATATTTGTGTTATGTTAGTGAGAGCGTCCACCAAAGTGGCGTGGCACGTAGCAAGTGGCAAGTAGCACGCGTCTAGCATGTTTCTTAAAATGTAACCAATGAAAACGAAATGATTCAGCGTAGACCAAAATGACAGTGACGTCATTCATTCTAATCATTTGTTTTCATTGGCTACATTTTAAGAAACATGCTAGACGCGTGCTACTTGCTACATGCTACTTGCCGCGCCACTTTGGTGGGCGCTCGCCCTTAGAAATACTGGACATAACCGACTATGAAATAAGAATGGCCCTAAATCAACTTAAAACGAATAAATGTCCGGGAGAGAATAAGATTACAGTTGAAATGTTGAAAATTGGTGGCAGAAAAATCGAACAGGTATTAAATGTTTTATTTAATAAAGTAATTGATGAAGGAAAGATTCCTAAGAATGGTACAACTCCGAGGTCATTTTACTATTCAAGAAACGAGACAAAGCAAACATTGAGAATTACCGACCAATATCCTTGCTATCACATCTGTATAAATTACTAAGTAAAATCATAACCAACCGCCTAACACATAAGCTCGATTTCTATCAACCTATCGAGCAGGCTGGATTCAGAAAACATTTTAATACCATAGACCACTTGCACACCGTAAGAACACTGATAGAAAAATGCACCGAGTATAATGTTCCAATTCATATGGCGTTCGTCGATTTCCATAAAGCATTCGATTCCATCGAATTATGGGCAGTGCTTAAATCTCTAGAAAATGCACGCATAGATTCAAGATACATTAACATAATTAAAGACATATATGAAAATGCCATCATGCATATAAAGCTGGACGAAAGCACAAAAATAGATCCCATAAGACTACAACGGGGAGTAAGACAAGGAGACACCATCTCTCCCAAACTATTTACCCTTGCTCTAGAAGATATTTTTAAGAAACTGGAATGGAACAATAAGGGTATCAACGTCGACGGATCATACTTAAACCACTTGAGATTCGCAGATGACATAGTTTTAATAGCCGATAATATCCAAGAACTAAATGATATGTTACAACAATTAAATGCAGTTTCAGGAGCGGTAGGCTTAAAAATGAACTACAGCAAAACAAAAATACTGAGCCGAGACCAGACAAATATAACAATACAAAATCATACCATAGAAAATGTTGAACATTATGTATATCTAGGTCATGTTATCAAACTAGGAGAACCAATCAAGATGCTGAAATTAAAAGAAGAACACAACTGGCATGGGGCGCTTTCGGCAAACTAGCACATATCTTGAAAAGCACCTCCATTCCTATAAACTTAAAGAGAAAGGTGTATAACACATGCATACTACCAGTTTGTACCTACGGCTTGGAGACAGTAGCCCTTACCAAAAAATCTGCTAAAAAATTTAAAACAACGCAAAGAGCAATGGAACGAATCATGCTTGGAATATCACTAAGAGACAAAACTAGAAACACCGAGATAAGACGTAGAACGAAGATTAGGGATATTGTGGAAAAAATTACAAAAATAAAATGGCGCTGGGCAGGTCACGTAGCCCGATATAATGTCAACAGGTGGACACGGAGAATTCTAGAATGGAGACCAAGGACGACAACAAGAAGCATGGGAAGACCTCAAAAAAGATGGGTAGATGACATAAGAGCAGTGGCAGGCAAACAGCGGATTAGACGCAAGATAGAGAAATATGGAAGCAATTGGGAGAGACCTACATTTAGGAGTGGATGGAAGATGGTTGACAAAGAAGAATATTTGTGTTTCCCGTCTCCTTGAATGTTTTTTTAGGTCACGACCACCCAACTCCACGACCCAGTGCTTACATTTACTGAAAGGGTCTGAAGATCCGTATGACTTTTTGCGTTTGATTATTGTGTGGCTATCTGAGTCTTCATGAATCCTGTAGGTCCCCCTTATATCCAGCTAATTGTTGTTTAGGCCGTCTATGTATCGTCCTTACATTTGCATCATAGTTTGTCAACTCTTAGTATCCTGTTTGTGTGATTTCTAAGATCATTAAAGATGCTTTTCCGTCCATTTTTCGTAGAATCCCTTTTGGTTTGTATCTCTATATAGATGTACCTTTGCGGTACATATCTAGGTAGCTTTAGGGCTTTTCTGATTATGTACGTTTGGACTGTGTGGTGCAATCCACAAAGTTAAACTTTAGCTTATATTAACCACCCCCACATACCAAAAAAATAAAATTGTATTGTCTTAAAAATTTAATCTTATGTAAGTTTTCAATGCCAGTTTACTACACCTGACCAAACAAAAGAGGGTAGTAAATGAAATAAAGTCCAGAAAGTGGGGTTGGATCGGTCACACACTCCGAAAAAATAACTCCAGTATTGCAAAGACTGCCCTAGAGTGGAATCCCCAAGGAAAACGAAAAAAAGGTCGCCCAGTACAAACTTGGAGAAGATCCATCATGGACGAGATAAGAAAACAAGGAAAGTCTTGGAATGAGGTGAAGGCCTTAGCGCAAAATAGAACCCTACTGAGAAACTGTTTCTTGCCGCCTTTACAACTCTATTTGTTATCATTCGTCTCATATGATCGTTCCACTCTACTCTTCTGTATCTTATCCAGTCCTTGATGTTCTTCAGCTTGCATCTACATCGTATATCCGTGTTTTCATCTCTGCTGTTTCTAACATCCTTTTTGTCCTTTCTGTGTCAGGTTCTGTTTCTGCCGCCAATATCATTATTGGTCTGATGACTGTTTTGTAAGTTCTGCCTTTCATTTCTTTAAGCTTATACTCCTGTTACATGATTTCTGTAGCTAGATAATATGTTCTATTATCTGACCTTTCAACTCCAATTTACATCTTAGCGAATTTGCTATAACAATGAATTTTGTCTTTTTTTGGAAAATTAACATGTTAATTTTCTGGCGGTTATATTGACTTGGTGCAGTATTGGCGGTCATACTGATTACTTCTGAATGTATCTCTCTTACGTACAATAAGTGGATATCGTCCTTTAATTTGACCCAGTCAAATGCCTTAAGGTTCACGAAACAATAATATTCCGGTTTATTGTATTCGAATGATTTCTCTTGCACTTGCACTATAAATATAGCGACGGTGCATGATCTTCCCGTCGTAATACCTTGTTTCTCTTCTGCTAGTGTTATAATTTTATTCAGTTTATTTGTTATCACTTTGGTTGTTAATTTTAGTGTTGTGTTAAATAAATTAATTCGTCTTAAACATTTTCCGGGTCCGATTTGTCTCTTTTTTTGAAGAGGGGTATTAATATGCTTGATATCCATTCCTGAGAATTCTGTTTTGTTCTATTATTTTCTGTATTAGCTTTAGTAGTTGTTTGGTCAGATCTGGTCCTTCGTACTTTCGAAGTTCGTTTCGTATTCTGTCCTCTACTGATAATTTTCTGTTTTTTAATTTCCTTCGAACTGTAATAAAGAATAGTGCATGAATGTAGTCTAGTAACTTCTGAAATGCTTCAAAATGTTGGTCGTAATTTCAAACAGGAACTTTATAATTGTATGAACTCTCGAGCAAATTGTTCAATGGTAGTAGTGAAGTGTACAGACTGTATATAAGCAATATAAACAGACTTAATAATTACAGTTTAAGATGAGACAAAAATAATTGATACTAGGTAATCTTGAAACATCGTTTCAATTTATGTTGTGACAATATTGCATAAGAAGTTAACTTGTTGTGTCAATGTAAGGAATACATTGCTAAAATAAATAAGCTTAAATAAAAAAATATTTGACATTATCGGATTTAAAGGGATTTTAATTACATTTATTAAATAAAAGTGAATTATTTGATTATAATAAATAATATTATATTTATTCTAGATTAGGGTAGATCGGGGCTAGTTGTGACAGGGGCATGTTGTGACAAATAGTTTTATAGACTAACCATAGGTAGCAGCGTCGCCCGGTTACCCAGAATTCCACGTCCGCATGTCCTCAGTCTGTTTGTGTAGTTTGGTTGTGATGCTATGCGTTTCTGCCGCTTTATAAAATTATATGTCATTTCGTTGTAACGAAGTAAAATTTTGCTGTTGTCTTTGAATTGTTATTTCACTTTCAAACCACAAGGTAAGAAACTTATTCTAGTTGTAGTAGATAGTTTGTTTATTTCTCTCTAGTAAGACACAGTTTGGTTTCTATACGACGTGTCAAGGTCTGTGCAAGTGGCTTTATGTAAAATGGCGTACGGTGGGGCTAGTTGTGACGAAAGGCTTGGGGCAGATTGTGACAGTGTCACAACATGCCCCTACTAATTTTAATGCATGTTTATGGGTTTGTTACAGATAATGGTGAGAAATTATAAAAGGAAAACGGAACGTGGTCGGAGTAATATAAACAGTTACGAGTCGGCTTCGTTAGATGTTAAGTCTGGATCGTGTAGTTTAAGGCAAGCAGCTGAAAAATATGGCGTTAACCGGATGTCCTTACTTAGATATATAAAAAAAACAACAAACCAATCCAGATGGAGTGGTAGAAATGGGTTACAAAAGACCTCGAATGATATTTTCACAACAACAAGAAGAAGAGCTCTGTGAATATGCTGTTCAGGCAGCGAAAATATTTTATGGTATTAGCCCAAAAGAAATGAAAAGTTTAGCTTTTGAATTTGCTATAGCGAACAAAGTTCTTGTGCCTGAGAATTGGGTAGCAACAAAACACGCCAGTAATGATTGGTTTACAAAGTTCATGCAACGTAACAATAATGTGTCTATTCGTGTTCCTGAGGCTACCAGCTTAAGTCGGAGTACAAGTTTCAACAAGCACAATGTCGGACTCTTTTTTGATAACCTCGAATTAGTATTAAGTCAAAACCATTTTACAGCTAATGATATTTGGAATATAGACGAGACAGGGACTGGGACTGTCCAAAAACCGGTAAAAATCATAGCGAAGAAAGGCGAGAAAAGAGTTGGTGGTGTCACTTCAGCTGAGAGGGGGACCAATGTTACTATGGTTCTTGCTATTAACGCAGAGGGTAACTCAGTTCCTCCTATGTTCGTTTTTCCACGTAAGTTTTACAAGGAGCATTTTGTACGTGATGGGCCAGTAGGTTGTTGTGGTACTGCTAACCCAAGTGGCTGGATAACAGGCCCGGACTTTTTGTTTTTTATGAAGCATTTTGTAAAAAAAGTAAGGTGCTCAAAGAAATCACCGGTTTTAGTTCTGTTAGACAACCACAGTGCTCACCTATATATCGAAGTCCTTGACTATTGTACAGAGCACGGTATTACTCTCTTATCGTTCCCTCCCCATACAACAAATAGACTTCAACCACTGGATGTTTCCGTTTTTGGTCCATTTAAGAAGTTTTTAAACGACGCCATGTGTGGATGGATGAAATCTCATCCTGGAAACACAGTCTCAATTTATGACATCCCAAGTATAGTGAAAACAGCATTACCTAAAGCTGTAACACCAACAAATGTTCAGGCAGGATTTCGTTCTACAGGAATATGGGAATTCAATAGAAACATTTTTAATGAAGAAGACTTTCTGTGTTCTTCGGTGACCGACCGACCTTTGAATAGGCCTATTGACATCGTAGATGGTAATGAGGAAGCCAGTGCTGGGCAGCTTAAAGAGTTTCAGCATCTCGATGAACCTGAACCGTCGTCATATTATGCTAACCAGCCAGGACCCTCCCATACCTATCAACCAGGACCATATCAACAAGGATCATCGCAGGCCAACCTACCAGGATCATTCCATGCCGAAGTTCTGCCTGTCAGCCCTATGGATATAAGACCTCTGCCAAAAGCTGGTCCTCGAAAAAATAAAAAACGCAAGAGCTTAACATCTGCAATTTTGACTAGCACACCTGTCAAGGAGACAATTCGCAGTGAAGAGTTAAAGAGGAAGGAAACAATAAAGTGCAAAGAGGATAAAATAAAGAAAAAATTATTTGACTCAAAACAACTGTTGCCTAAGAAAAAAGCAGCGCCAAAGAAAGAGACCGCAACAAGAAAAAGAGAAGACAGCTCAGAAGAAGAGGAAGAAGATTACTTTTGCTTAGTTTGTATGGGACCATATAAAAAGTCTAGGTTAGGAGAAGACTGGGTGCAATGTATGGAATGCAAGAGGTGGGCTCATGTAAAGTGCACAAAAGATGATCTTTATTATGTTTGTATAAACTGCCACTCTTCAGAACTACAAGTAGAATCAGCACAAATTGACGATAGCGATTAAGTTTTTTATTTTACTTTAAATTCACTAGATGTTTTTCTACACATTTGTTTCTTACATAAACATTTATCAAACATTTATGTATCTATACTTAACTATAAAATAAATTTATTATGGAAACTTTGTTATTATTCTCCAACTAAAGTTTATTATATTTAAAAATATTTACTGTCACAACCTGCCCCAAGTTCGTCACAACTTACCCCATATTGGGGCAAATTGTGACAATATGTGCATTTTGTAAAACTATTTACATACTGTAAGGTATTGCTTAAAAATTGCTGATGTTCCCAAATAATGATTCCCAATTAAAAATAGTACCTCATTAAAGTAATCTAACAGCCCTAAAAATTACGAAAAAAATATTTTGTCCAAAGTGGCACAACTAGCCCCAGTCTACCCTACCTACAATTCGATATTTTGCACTCCAATATACTTGTAATTACTACCAATAATTTTGGATTTCCACTTCCAAAAGCTGCCGGCAAATTAATTCTTTGAATTTTGTCTCCAATTAATCCTGTTCACAAAAATATTAGATGCACAAAGTTAATATTACAATAAATGTCTTCATGTTACTTTATGCTAAATATCTTATACGGTAGACGTGTTGGTTAGTAAAATAAGAAAAGGAGACAACTCAGGACATAAACTTGAAAAAATACGCAGTCTTCCTGGAAGCAACCGAATAGCCTTTAGCATTCTAGTCACATAGTGTGAGTTCAGGTCGTTTTTTCAAATCTGTCTCCCATTGTTCTTCAATACGCCGTATCGATGCATCAGTAATAAATCTGCAGTAGCTAATTGGCAGGAGACGTATGTAACAGTGAGAGGAATCCCTCTTCGTTCGTTATTTCGTCAACTTCTTTTGGATCTTTGGGCCATCACTTTAGACGCAGTTTTTGGGTTACATTTAATAGGATTTTGTTGACAAAAAACGGATAAAATGTGGATTATACTATTTTAGTTCCACAGAATATACGGGGTATATTGGGAAATAAGTTTAATATATTTTTAAATTTTACTATAATAAAATTATTAGTAGATACCATAATGAAATTATTTTTTAAATGTGTAAATATTTGTTTGTTTATTGTCTCTACGCCGTTGATAGAAACTCTTAAGGTTCTGAAACTATTTTCTTGTGGTCAGTCTAAGTTAAATATTGTGTTTATATGGAATTAAACCACAATCGATTGTAATGAAAATAACGTTATTAACTAAAAAATTTGATGTTTCGATTTTTAATTATGGAACTCGTTTTAATAAAAGATATTTTAAAAATTTTGTTAAAAAGATTGTAGAACAGAAAAAAATTTTGTGACGTTATATCAAAAGATTTAATCAATCGATATACTGCACACATGATACTATGACTTCCAAGATAAAACCACTTCGCAATCGAATTTTGTACGTCGATGCGCATGACGTCAATTGGTGATAAACGTTTATCTTTAATTTAATATTCTAAAATATATTTTATCAAAAATGCACACAGTATTTTTGTCAACGTACTAGATGAACGGTTAAAACAATACTAAATCTGACAAAACTCCATGCAAAACAGAACATTTCTGGTGATATTTGCGTTTGACTATCGCGTGCGCTTGGGTTTATCTTTAGTTCATAGTATCATGTACTGCACTTATATTGCATGACATTTGACATGCATCTATTGCTATAGTTGACAACCGTTTATGACATACTCTGTCTATAGACCAGTGAAACAAATAAACAACAAACAAATAAGGAACTTGTACTAAACCAGCCAGAAAAAGGACAGTTATTTTAAGTAGTCTGAACCACAGACCGAGGTAGGTGATTTGGACGAAATTTGAGAGTTAAAACTTATGTCATATAAAAAACCTTCAAAATGCAGTTTGGTTAATGTTTCTATCTGGATAAGAAAATAGAGAGTTTGGAAACAGTAAAAACTGTGAAGGAATTGTGGACAAAATTAAGAAACATAATAACTAAGAAAGTATAGGAAATATGGGGGAAAACCCAACAAGTTAGACAAAACGAATGGTTTAACGAGGAGTGACAAAAAACAACAGAAAACAAAAATAGAGCATATCTAAAGACAAATCAAGCTAAATGCACAAGAAAAGCAAAGGAGGAATTCCTGACCCTAAGAAGGCAAGAAAAAAGATTACATAGTTAGAAAACATAAAATAGCCAAGAAATCAAAACGAAACTCGAAACTTCTACAGAAATGTAAACAAAATAAGTATAGAGTTTAAGCCAAGAATAGGGAGCTGTATGATGGAGAAAGAAATATCTTCAGTGATACGACCTCTATCTTGAACCGATTTGTGAATTTTTCGATGCAAAATTTAACGGTCATTATATCGAAAAGCAGATAACAGCGTAGCAGATCGAAATGCTTAGAATCTATTCAACCGAGACAAAAGAGGTTTCCCGAGCCGATTAAAAATAATAATGCACCAGGAACTAAATTTGTAGTTAGCTCTACAAGAATGGTGGCGACAAACTGCTACAAGCACTGCATAAACTTGTACCTCTTGCCTGGCAAAATAAGGCATGTGAATGGTCTCTAAGCGTGATATGCCCGTTACATAAAAATGGGGAGCAGCTCCAGTATGACAACTATAGAAGTATAACCCTGTTAACAACTGCTTACAAAATACTAGCAAAATGTTGGCTCGCTAGTGACTACTACCAATAAAACAAGCGAAGAAATTAAAAGACGAATATAAACCTTACAAATAGGCTATCCATGGACTTTAAAAACAATTCCACTCAAGAAATATCCTAAGAACAACTAAAATTATTATATACAAAATACTGTTGAGACCGGTCCTCACATACTGGGCGGAAACATGGACTCTAACGCAGAAGGATGAAAACTTCTGGGTATATTCAAGCGTAAGATACTATGCAAAATATTTGGAGCTATAAACGGTCAAGAGCAGTTATGGAAAGAGATTTATATTTCGAATTGTACCAACTCTTTAATGAACTAGATGTCGTAACGTTCATTAAAACACTGCCACTTAGAGGGCCAGACACATAATACGAATGCCTGACAACATGATTGCTAAAAAGATAACGACAGAAATACCTATTGAAAGAAGAAGCACAGGGCGACTGCATGTTAGGTGGTTAGAACCGAAACCAAACAGAATGGAGACTAGCAGCCCAGGATCCACAGAGGATGGTCATGCCAAAGATAATGATGATGAAATATGTCTATACTTATTTGCAGTTTAGAAAGTTGCAAAATAAGTCGAAATTACGATTTTTTATGCATGCTTAAAGTATAGTCAAAATTCTAAAGTAATCGGTAAAATACTTTAAAAGTTGTATATTTTTTTTTATCCTCAATTTAATTTTTTTTGGAACGATATAAGTCAGAAAATGATAAAGTTACAGTAAAGAAGATTTATTCTATCAAGGTTTTAAAACTACATACTTTCTTGAGGCATGGTTAAGTTAATTATTATGTTTTTTTTAAACATTATATTATAAACTTATAAGTTGTAACTTATTTTAATTCATTTTGTAGAGTCTCCTGACTCTCCACCAGTTTTTAATAAAATTCTTGATTGGCAGGTAAAATGAAAGGGATCATATTTCTTAAATTTTGTTTGTTTGTTTCATTTACGGGGTACCTGTTTTACCAATTCAATGTTTAAATTTTCAACTTATTGTGGTGTTACCTTTGGTTTAAAACACACGCATTTTGCGCCATGGTGCAACCTCCGAGTATGACGTTTTAACTTTAATTTGCTCTGCGTTGCCCTTTGCGTTGACGATATTTTCAGCATAACAGATTGGGAGATGCCCAGGGTTGAAGGTTACTAGGGTAGTTTTTGCAATTTCCATCCATTTGAAAAATCTAGTAGTGTATTTAATTACAAATGGATTTTTTTAAACGCGCAGTTTTTTTGGCTTTTTCAATGCAGCCAAAGTCCCAATCAAATGATAGAAATGCTACACTACCAGGGTAATATAACCCAGCCAAAATACCCTGGTTTTATTCTGCCCTTCGCAGTTATCGGACCATAGAACCAATGTTCGCTTTATAGTATTCATCTGAGCTGTAACCCAATCATCACAAAGAACTACCGATTTCGTTACAACCTCGTTTTCCAGCTATTTCATACCATAGGTACATAAAACCTTTCCCTTCATCTTCAAAATGTATTACCAGATTAATACAAGTAAATGAGCTCTACCACGCTCTCAAAAAAATTAAAATTCTTTCTTTACTTCTTCGCAAAAAAGTTTGCTAGGTATTGCTCGCTTTTGATTTAAACTTAGGTATGGACTTCCAGAGTTTTTATTGCGTTTTACATCTTCTCCTACATTTTCAGCAATTGTTTTCTTTTTTTGGCACGTATAATCTTCAGGAATATCAATTTTTTTTTTTCGAAAACTGTACACCTAAACAACGCTGCAAAAAGCTTTGCTAGGTTATGTTAATGGACTGCAGGGAGTGTGACGTCACGACTGTCACATTGACATTATTACTTTCCAAACAAAAGCTTAAAATGTCAAATCTCAAGACTTTTTAATTTCTATAAAGTTAACGTTTTGCTTCCTCTGCTGCTTTTTCTTGTAAGAATAGTGTTTTTTTACGATAATACCATCATAATTCAGAGTTCTATTTCTATGAAATATAGTTTAAAAGTTTAAAATAAAGAAATTGTAACCTTACTTTATTGATACATGCATTTTATTGCTATTAGCATAAAACAATGTGCTTTATTATTTACACACACTTGTAAAATTGTTTGTAGTAACTATTAGAATACTTAAATATTGCAAGAAGCGGAAAGATTCTATAAAATAAATGAAAAAATAACGAAAAAATACAAATGGTCCACACTAAACCAGGTTTGTTTGGAAAGTGAAACTGACGCATGTCAATAAAAAATCTACGTCATCACTCCTGTGATCCATTAGGCAACTCTTCGTTGGAACTTACTACGTTTTGATCTTTAAATTCCTTATATCATTACTGGGCAAAGCGCCATCGATAAAATTTTATTGTGCCAGTAATGCATTGTATATACTACCTATTTAGCTTATAATCAGCATTTGTGACAAAATGGCACTTAAATAGTTTTAATAAATATATTAATATATATACAGGGTGGTGAATCGTCAAACGGTCCATAGGAAACTCAATGGGAAATTCTAAATTGTTGAATTCCTGCTTCCCTAATTATTTTACACCCAAAGTCATGGGAAACTATTTTTAGAGGACTCAAATATGTATCGAAAACAACTGTTAAAATTATTCTACGACTTAAAGGTATTCCAAAATTTTGCTAAAATATAATACATTTTTTCTGTGAAAAAATGTGTATTACGTGTTGCGTTTTGTCATATTATTGTTTCTGATATTTGACAATATTTAAATCAATTATATTACATTTATCTATGATTTAAATGGCCAAAATTTTGTGATTTATTGTTAAAAAAAAATTAAGTTGATTAAAAAATGTACTCAGTTGAGGAGAAAAAAGCAATAATAAAAATTTTTTATTCATGTTTTATTATAACACTTGTTATAGTTTTATGTTTATAAATTATCATATATGTACTAATGTTCATTAGTAGTAGTATTTAGTAAAACTCATTGTTTATAATTTAATCATAAAATAAAAAAATTGACAATTCAAATTGTCAAACATCTGACATAAAATATGATAAAACACAAACGTAATAATATATATTCTTGCATTACGTGTGGCCTAACTTTTAGGGGTGGCCTGAAAAATGTATTATATTTTAGCAAAATTTTGGAATACGTTTAAGTCGTAGAATAATTTTAACAGTTGTTTTCGATACATATTTGAGTCCTCTACAAATAGTTTCCTATGACTTTTGGTGTAAAATAATTAGGGAAGCAGGAATTCAACAATTTAGAATTTACCATTGAGTTTCCTATGGTCCGTTTGACGATTCACCACCCGGTATATATAATATATATATTTATATATATATATATATATAAAATTGCTATGATTTTGTTTGTGTATAAGCAATGAATAATTTAAAATAACGTATGTAAGTATAGGATTTTTATCGCGGTTAACAAAGAATTATTTTTTAAGTACTTTTTTAAATTATCTTTTTTATAACTATTATGAAACACACACACACACACACACACACACACACACACACACACACACAACACACACACACACGCACACATATATATATATATATATATATATATATATATATATATATATATAAATATTTATAGTTTAAAATTCTTACAATAATTAAATTATAATAATAACATTTGGTACCTTTCTATCACTGAATGCCTAAACGAAACTGTTTTTCAAAATAAAGGGTATAATCACCACTCAATATCTTCTTTATTAGTCTCGGTTATCCATGTTTTTGTGAAACTTCTTTTTCCAAATATACCACAATGTTTTAATTATCAGCTTCCACCAATTTAAAATATTTTTCTTCTTAATAGCATTTATAAATGGGCAAAATATTCTTCTTTCTTTATTGTTCTTCTGTTCATCTTTCGTGTTTATTCTTCTTTTTAATATTACCAATCTCCAATCACCATATCACTATTATAATTTTTAATTTCTTCTAATCTTCAATCATCATATACATACTGTACTGTATAATTAATACTCTAATACTGATCACTGTATACTATATACTTTGAACTGCTTGTACTGACCGACTGACTGACTAACTTCTTAGTGAATTCACTAATTAACTGTTCTAATTTACTCTCATACTGTCAACTCTCTTAAACTCTCATACTGACTGTCCTCTATTCTCCAAATTACATCGTATTTAAATACGTTTAAATATCGTTTCATTGTTCTCGAATTTTCTTAAAAGCAATCATATTTGAATTTGTTCTATTTTCTAGATATATGAATGTTCTCGAATAGTCTACCTCACAAATAGGGTTAACTTTCTCATATTGACGTTTTCTAGAGAATTCTTTACCATTCTATCGAGAATTTTATGGACATTTAGGCTTCTCAGATCAGAATGTTAACTTATATGTAAATTAAGCACCTTAAATTAATACATAACACTATTTTACATCCGTAATTATTATTCAAATGTCACTTTCTGTTGAAATTCACTCTTATGTCATAATACCACAGACTCAATTCAGTGTATAATTGGTTGCTATGCACATGATGGCTCACTTAAATATATCTATAATATTATTATGCTAATTTCTTCTATATTTATTACTATCTTAAAATATATATATATATATATTATATATATAATATATATATATATATATATCTATATATATATATATATATATATATTATATATATATATATATAATATATATTATATATATATAGGTATATAAATATAATAAATCAATAAAATGACCATAAATATTAATAAAAAAAATCTTCTTCTTTTATACGATATTTTTAGAATTACTTTAACTTTATCTTTTTTTGACTTATTTTGTTGCAAATAAAATTTTATTGGGGAAAAACAAAATTAAATAACTTTTATTTGGCTTTGAAAATATAAATATAAACAACTATTTGGCTGTGTATTATGAATGATGTAAGTTTACTTTTAAAAAGTTTAAAATTTATAAAAACCGAGATTTTCTACTTATTTTGTAACTTTCTAAGCAAAAAATAAGGATAAAAACATTTACAAAACGCCACTTTAAATGTTTTTATATGACGTATAAGTTTATAACTGTCAAATTTGTTTCACATGCTTCACTTTTTGCTGATGGATAAAAACAACGAAAATTTACCATTATTTACCAAAGGATATTTATTAATTCCAAATACTTTTTAAAATAATGTACATTTTAACATATTGGACATATTACCAAATCATTTATCCGATGCACCTATGTAGAATCTTCCAGGTGAGAAAACTATTCATGCTCTTTGACACAATTCGTGTGAAATTAACCTTACAAGGGATAATTGTTATTCTTGTTATTATATAAAATAACAGTAACTTTCTATAAATATCCACAATGCCTTCCTTCAAGCGTTAACTTTCTTCGTTATACCGTTTCATAAATCATACTTGTTATTGATATGCACGTCATGTAGACAATATCGATTCGGTTATGTATAAATAAAATGCAACAAAATGGCAACTTAATTATAAACCAAATGACCGATCACGCCTTTATTCGTTGTTGGGATTTCATTAATTTTAATTAATTTAAAATGAAGTTTCACCTCCCACATCGACAAGAAAACTTTCATAATCCCATTAAAAAGTCAGTTTTTACGAGTCCGGCAATTACGCAGTTCCCCATGAGGAATCGTTTATTAATATACGTTAATTAATACTAAACACCCACTGACAGATAATTAAAAATTTTAGTATCGTCTGTTAGTCGAAGTCTATTAGAACTTGAAAAAATAATACTGGGTTAAAGAAACCTAAAGAATGTTTGCCAAACGTTGAAAAATTGAGAAACATTTTGTCTACAGTACAAGTTTACACAGATATAGATAATGTAAATGAATTTTGTTATAGCCTAGATATTATACAGTGAATGGCTAAATTATGGAATATTATCATTATTTTGAGAAGCTTCGAGTTTTGAGGGAAATCCCGAAACATGTCGATTTTTGTTATAAAATATCCATCTACAACGTACATGGAGTAGGGATGACGTCACGGGTGTGTGTGTAGTGACGTAATCGTTAATTTTTTTAAATATAAATCGGTGTAGTGCGACACCCCATTTGAAGAGAAATTAATTCTCTATTTAACGACATTACATCTTTAACTAAAATATTTTTTAAGGGTACAAAAACAATTTTTTTTAAATTTAAATTCAACTAAATTAAAAGTAATGATTTAATTAATAATGTACTTTAAAGTAACCGAATTATCCATAACAAATATTTTAAATTAAATGTTCGAAATGCCATCCATTGATTCCTGTCATGATTTTCTGAAGTAAATAAAAAAAGCAAAAATAAGTAAAAATAATAATGGACACAAAAAGTTATCTCATAGACACTGAAACTTTTTGTCTAATGTCAATTCAAGCAAGTGATAGTGGCATAGTTACTGTAATATTTATCGACGTAAATGTTTTGATTTTGTAAATTGTCGTCAGCTGTCATTTGTAATTTTTACTTTTGAATGATAAATTATGGCTCACCTAAATGAAACACAACGCATAGAAATAATAATTCTTAGCGGATGCGGAGATAAAAAAATAACACAGAACGAGGTATGCAATTTATTCAGCGCAATATATCCAGACAGAGCCATCAGCCAATCAACGATAAGTAAAATAGTCCGAAAATTTGGAGAAACTGGGCAGCATATTCCAAACGCTGGGTGTCCTAAAATTAAAGACAATGTTAAACTTGATATTTTATTAAATGTACATGACAATCCTCATAGTCGTTTAACACAAATGGCTGAATATGCTGGAGTTTCCCAACGATCGGTATTACGTAATTTAAGAAAAGAAAAATATCATTCCTACAAAATTCAAATACATCAGGAGTTAAACGACGACGATCCCGATCGCAGGCTTCAATTTTCTGAAATTATGCAGGATTTATGTATATGCAATACACATTTCATCAATCAAATCCTTTTTTCCGATGAAGCCACATTTTTTATACATGGTACCGTGAATCGTCAAAATTGCAGATATTGTGTCAAGAAACCCCACATTAGATGACTGAGTCACACACATAATATCCTCAGAAAGTAAATGTATGGACAGGGATCATTAATGACAGAATCATTGGCCCTTTTTTTTGAAGAAAATCTAACAGGAGAACGTTAAATCAACCTATACCTATCATTGCTAACATGTATCCAAATGTCAATAATCCAAATTTACCTAGTGAAAATATCTGGTTTCAACAAGATGGAGCCCCTTTGCATTACGCACGTAAAGTACGCCAATTTTTAAATCATTGCTTTCCCAGGAGGTGGATCGAAAAACGAGGTTTTATAGAGTGGCCAGCAAGGTCGCCAGACATAACACCTCCAGACTTTCCTGTGGTGTTACATAAAATCAAAAGTTTATTTCAATACACCCCAAACCTTACAGGACTTGAAAGATAGAATTAGGCATAAAATGAGTCTAATTACTCCAAAAGTCATCCGCAATGTACTTGATGAATGTGTCCGTAGATTCGCATTTTGTCAAGAAACTGATTAATGGCATTTCGAATATTTAATTCAAAATAATTAATATGCATAAGTTGGTTACTTTAAAATACTTCTTCTTCTTCTTCTTCGTCCATACGGTGACGTCATCCCTACTCCATGTACGTTATAAGATGGGTATTTTATAACAAAAATCTACCTGTTTCGGGATTTACCTCAAAACTCGACGGTTCTCGAAATAATGATAATATTCCATAATTTAGGCGTTCCCTGTATATTATAGTATAGCTTCTTCTTCTTCTTCTTTGGCTTTTCCCATTATGAGTTCGCCGTTTTCGTCTTCCACAGCACTCTATTCTCCCAGTCCCCTCCTCTGAGGTCTCTATCTATCATAGCATTTCAGATATGTTTTCCATCTTGCAGCAGGTCTTCCTCTCTGTCTTCTTTCCGGCGGGTCCCAGTTTAATATTCTTTTCGGCCACCTCTGCTCTGACATTCTTTGTATATGCCCGTACCACTGCAGGGCTCTGTTTTCCAACTTTTTTGTAATTGAGCATTCTACTTCCATTCGGTTCCATATTTCCTCCATTCTTATTCTATCCGCTCTTGTGATTTGTAGACATCTTTTCATAAAGTCCAGTTCAACTGTTCTTATTTTATTTCGTATTGTTGTTGTCAGCCATACTTCTTTGGTTTCTTTGGTTAGAGTGTTGTTTCATATCACTCCATAAAGTGCTCTTGTGGCTTGTTTTCCCCCGTGCTATTTTCATTTCTATATCTTTCATACAAGTACCATCTCGGCTAATCATTGACTCTAAATACTTAAAAGTCCTACAACTCTTAATAGTCTCTTCTTCTAAACTTAAGTTCAAATCTGCAACCTCGAGTCCAGTACATAGGTATTCGGTCTTGCACATATTTATGTTGAGTCCTCAAAGTTCATATTCTTCCTTATATTTCCTTATCATATATTCCATATCCTCCCTGTCTTGTGCAAAAATGACTTAATCAGCTGCGAAAAGTAGTGAATGTAATGTATTCTCCTGTACTGGTATGCCCATTGTTCCGCATTTTCTATACCATCTTTTCAAAGCCTGATCTATATAATATATGTTAAAAAGTGTAGGTAAGAGACCACATTCCTGTTTGAGGCCTTTTTGTTGCGATGATTGTTTTTGTTATTTCATTACCTAACTTTATTTGCACTTGTGTTTCTTTATACAGTCTTTGTGTTATATTCACCAATTTCTCTCTAACGCGCATTCTTCCCATTGCTTCTCATAGTTGTTTCCTGGGTACGGTATTGTATGCTTTCTTCTTTAAGTCGATAAAGGTCATATGTGTTTCAATGTTTTTTTCTTTGTTCTTTTTAATCACATGTTTCCTAATGAAAATATTATCTAAACATGATCTGGCTTTTCGGAATCCGGCTTGTTCTTCGCTATAATGGTCCGTGTGTTGTTCTAGTTTTTCTTTTAAAACTGATGAAACGATTCTTGCTATTAAAGGCATTACACTGATCCCTCTGTAGTTATTTGGTGACCTTTGGTCACCTTTTTTGAAAATGGAGGACATGTATGATAAATTCAACTCATCGGGAATCTTCTCTCCTATCCTTTTAGTACAGCTTCAGAACAATAAAAGGGAAATTTTATTACTATTTTCAGAAATATCTTTTTTTCGATTAGTAAAAATAACTGATTATTTACATGACTAAATAGTTAAAGAAAAATATTGACCAATGATTAAACTTGACGTAAAAAGATCATTCTTCATGTAAAAGCGGCCTCTGGCCCATAAAAAATCACAGCGTTATTCAAATTATAAATACGTGGGAAGTTGAGGGATGGTAATATGCCATTTAATAATTCTATGCTTTTGTAATGTACCGCCATGTCCCCTTTTTATTTATTTCAAAGGTATGTTCACGCCTTCTGTAATAAAAAGACCTTTTCTGTGTTAAGGTCTTTTTATTGAGGCATTGAAATTACCTCTTCTCGTTTACGAGATTTTTATGCATGTTTGTCGATATTGATCGTGTTTTAACTGTTTTGTTGAAAATTCTAAATACGTATTCATATTTTTTTATTATAAAATCAAACATAAAATTAAAGTAGAATTGTGAAAAGGCCGCATCATTTACAATGGAAATATTTCAACATGATAAGAACTCTATATTGCTTGTATCGTAAATAGATTTAGAAGAGAAGTTATAAGTTGCAACAGAGAGGCGCAGCCTAAAATAAGCTTTTAACATTCTTTTATGTATAATTTATTATTCAACATATATTTAAGACAAACACAAACAACGAATTGTAACACGCTGTTTTTAAGGGATTATTAATAAATACACAAGTACTACGAGTACTTCGCTGCAACAGGAAGTTCTCTACATGTTTTGCTAAATCAGTAATCAATGATATCTTATTTAAAAAAAAAGCTTTTCCATCGTTAAGCGCAACAATATTGTTTCTAACTCAAGTAATAATATACCAGAAAATATATTTGCATATACCTACCTCCAATTGTGTTTGGCGCAATATGGATGCATATGTAAAGCCGGGTACACACATGCCAGTAAATTGGGAAAGTAGCTGGCGTATGCCAGCAACTGGCAAGCACAAAACACATTTGCTAGTAATTGGCGTGCCAGTAGCTCGCTAGTCTATACTGGCAAGGCAAAAGCAGGGTAAATTTTTATACATGCCAGTGCTAGTAAACAATCGAGTGGATTTCATCTGAAACTAAAGTACTTGTTTTGTAATTACAAATTTTTGAGTTTTCAACAAGAAAAAGGGGGATCCATGAAAAGTATTCGGAATGAATTCAACAAGCAAATATTGCTGATATCCACAGATATTGTTAGAAATTTAATAATGAATCTGAAGCGGCACTCAAAATAGAGAAGAATTTGGGTGAGAAATTGGATTGGTAGGCGAGAAAATCTTGGAGCAATTTTTTATTTTGGCCTTTATCTCCTTCACCCATTTTCTTATTCTTGTGTAATTGCCATATTGTCAAAGACTATTTTATTTTTATATATTTAATTTTTATATAGAGATGATTTAGAATTTAAAAGAGACTCCAATTGTCTTTATATAGCAATAAATTTGATGGTTTTTTCATCACCCCAACGTAACATTTTTTAAATTAACAAGTTTAAAAATAAAACGATTAATTTTTATCACAAACACAACAAATCTGACAATTATCTGCTAGCTACTAGCATACCAGTATGCTAGTCTGCTCAACTAAAATTATTATAGGCGACTCCAATGCAAAGGTCGGAAGAGAAGATATATATAAAAACATAACAGGGGATGAAAGTAAACATTTGAATACAAATGATAACGGACAAAGATTATTAACATTCGCAATTGAAAACAGGATGAAGATAATGAGTACCCATTTTAGGAGGAAAAATATATATAAAGGAACGTGGAAAATTCCGAGAACAAATGGAATCAAATAGACCACATCTTAATACAAGAGAAGTTTGCCAATCTAATAAAAAATCTGAAAACGTGCAGAGGAGCTGACGTAGACTCAGATCATTTTTTAGTTAAAATAATATGAGAGAAGCAATAATTAAAAAGCTAAACGGAAAAAGAAAGTTTAACGTAAATTTAACTTTGAAAAATTGCGAAAATTTAAGGCAGCGCAGGATTATCAAAAGGATATACAAGAAATCTACGCCAAAAAAGATAGTACTACTGGAATAACATACAACAAAAGTTCTTGAAAATGACAAACACTATAAAGGAAGCTACGTCGAAGAACATACCAAGAACAAGAAGATTTAGAAAAAACCACTGATTCAATGAATAATGCAGAACAGAGTTAAAAAAGAGATCAGATTTGAGATTAAAAAGTTTACGATCGCAAAAACAAGACGACCTAGAAAGGTATGCCAAACAACGAAAAAAAGTAAAGAGAATCCTAAGGGAACGGAAACGAAAGTATATGGATGATAAAATTAAGCGCATTGAAGAAAATTACAAGAAAAATGAAATAAAATTTTTTTATAAAAAAGTAAAAGTAAAAACTTTGTACCAGGGAAGAACGATAAATGTAAAAGATAAGCAAGGAAACCTGATAGTGGACGAAGACCAAATATGTGAAAGGTGGAAAGAATATTTCGAAGAGATGCTAAATGAAGCAGTGACTACTGAAGAAAATTGTTATGTTCCTAAACCTGAAATAGTAATAGAAGAAATACCAGAGTATATGATAGTATATACCAGAGAAGAAAATATATGAAAAATCAAAAGAAAACCCGGGGAGAGCGGCATTATGGCAAAGAACATAAAATATGGAGGAAAGGCCTTAATAAACAAACTTGGTGAGATAATACTAGAAGTATGGGATGCCGAACAAATGTCTTAAGAATGGAATAAGTCGATTATAATTTCTATACACAAAAAAGGAGATAGAACTGAATGAGCAAACTATAGAGGAATATCCTTATTAGAGGTAATTTATAAAATACTCCATACGCCATACTAATTAAAAAACGATTAGAAATATATATATATATATAGTGAATAATCTAGGAGAATATTAGGGAGGATTTCGGAGAGGAAGATCCGATCAAATTTTTATGCTAAAACAAATCCTGATCAATTGCAATGAATACAACATTTCAGCACAAGTACTTTTCATTGATTACAAAGCTGCCCACGATACAATAGACAGAAACAAGTTAATAGAAACACTAAACGAATTCCAAGTGTTAGAAAAAATAATATGATTGGTAAAAATGACAATTAGACAAACCATTTGTGCTCTGAGATGCAACGGTAGAGTCTCAGAAGAATTCGAAGTGAAAAAGGTGTTCGCCAGGGAGACCCGTTGTCTACATTGCTATTCAATATGTTCTACAAAAAATTGTAAGGGTTAGTGGATAAATAGGTCCAGAACTATTTTAAACAAGAAACACCAATGCTTAGCATACGCTGATGATGTGGTTCTCATTGCAAGAAATGGAAAAGATCTATCAAATATAACAAAAACACTGATTCGAGAAAGCTCTAAAATGGGACTGAAAGTCAATATTAATAAATCGAAGTACATGGAGATCTCGAGCAAAAAAGGAATAAACACCAGGGGATCCTTTAAATTTGAGGTGGAGGGTGGATCAGCTGTAGAATTCGAGAAGGTGGATGAATATATGTACTTAGGTACTCTTATTGATCAGACATGCAAGAAAGAAGGCCAAAGATATATCTGAAAAATTAGTAGAGGGAGAATGGAGAAGACGAACTAATGCGTATCATTTGTATGCTAACCCTACAATAACAAAAGTGGTGAAAAAACGTAGACTAGAATGGATCGGTCATCTAGAAAGAATGCAAGGTGATAGAATAGTCAAGAATATTGCTTTGAGAGTACTTGAGGGCAAAAAAACGGGAGGAAGACCAAGAACGAAATGGAGAGATATAGTGATACAAGATGTCAGAGAGATGGGCATCAGAGATTGGAAGCGTTTAGCTAAGAATAGAAAACGATGGAAATTATCCATCCAGCAATGAGCCTAAAAGGCCTGCTAACGCTGTGCATACTTACATACATACTAGCATACCAGTAGCGGTAGCGCGCGTTTACACATGCCAGTGACACTGTCCACGCATGCGCATTGCATATCACAGCACGCTACTAGCAAGAAAATCAAATTCCTTGCAATTAGATAGCATGCCAGGAACTAGCATACCAGTTAACGTACACACTTGCCAGTTTGGGGACCGTAGCTGGTGCTTGCTAGGTACTGGTATGCCATTGTGCTAGTAGCATGTAAAACAACGCATTTTTCAATGTTAAGCGGAAGTAACCATTCTGAGGACCATTTGAATATTGCGTGTCATCAGTGTAAATGGAAACCTTACTGGATACAATGAGCGGAAGATTACTAGTGAAGACACAAAAAAATAGCGGTCCAAGTACTGATCCTTGTGAAGCTCCACTCTTGACTGGCTTATCTAGTGAGTGGTCTTCCCCAACACGAACCTTGAAGTATCTGTCGGATAGAAAATCTTGTATCCAAATGTTTAGTTTTCCGCGGATACCATAGTGATCCAATTTAGCTAGTAATCGACGTTTTGGAACACGATCGAAAGTTTTGGAAAAGTCTAAGTAAACCACATCGACAGGATTCCGATTGTTTAAAGATAATGACCAATCATTTACACAATGAAGTAACTTTGTGATCGTTGAACGACCTTTGATAAATCCATGCTGTTGGTGAGGGATAACATTTTCTTGAAGAAGGAACTCGGACATAGCTTCCGAAATAATCGACTCCATGACCTTGCTGACAATAGGAACCAGGCTGATTGGACGATAATTATTGCAATCAAGTTTATTACCTTTCTTGAATACAGGAGTAACTGAAGAAAATTGCCAGGACGAGGGGAGGGAACCTTGATTAAAAGAAGCAGTCATTATGAGAGATATAGGGATGGCTACAGAATCTGCACATTGTTTGAGGAAAAAAAGGTGAGTCCGTCTAATCCATGTGATGAATTATTTCGCAGTTTCCTTAAATGATGTTTAATTTCATCCGGTGTGAAAGATATTATAGTCAAGAGTTTTAGACAAACGAGGGCACATTATTTGAGGAATGGTATCGTTAGATTCATCTGTAAAAACTTGAGAAAAGAATAACGATGAACATTCTGAAGATTCGTTATTCGAAGAACATAAAGACCCATCAGCTTTTTGAAGCAATGGTATGGAGACTTTAGAAGATAAAGATGTACGAATGTACCGATAAACTTTTTTACTATTACCACTTGCAATGATAGATTCTTCAAATTCTATTTTTAACTTTAGCAAAGATTGTTTAACTCGGTTTATATGTTTCGTCTATTTTCCCTGTATAGTATAGGTGATTTCCAGAGTTTAGATTCATGCATTGTTCGCACTATCCCACTTTATCTTGGATACTTCTTCTAATTCGTAGACCTTTTCATCTTTAGCCATCGATTGGATGTTGTATGTGGCTAGTAGTAACTGTCTTTTGTTTGTTTGTATCTGTAGAAGATATGACATTTTCCTCATGTTCCTAGTTTTAACATTATCAATCAGCTGACGAGTAGCTTCTGCTCTGTGGAGAACTGCTTTATTTATCTGTTAGCTGTTCATGGCATTGATATGTTCGTGGGTAGATAGTAGATGTAACAATAAAACATTGAAAACTTTGTTTCCAAACTTCCACAAAAATTTATTTTAACTCCTATCACTACAGCTGCTTCGGCTGATTGCCTTTCTCAAGTGATCTATTTTTGGCATGCGTTTACACTTTATAGTCTCTAATGAAATAGGTTGAGAAAGGGAGAACTGTTTGTCTCAAGTTGGTCATTCAGAATTGTATCTCTAATTTTTAATTTGTTGATTTCCATAGATTCTAACAAAGATAGATTAAAGCCTTTATTTTGAATGTGAAGAATTTTAAATTCGGCGTTAAAAGAATTTTGATCTAAAAGGTGAAGTGCGTATGTAGAATCTGTTTTTCTATTATTGAAAGCCCTTTTATGTTCTGCTATTCGTTTGTTAAAGTTTCTACCAGTTTGAGCAATGTAAGTTTTATGGCAGTCGCCCAGTCGCGCAAATGAAATTAATCTGGAGTTGTTAGGCAATTGAAAATGTATTTTATTAACTAGTTCATTTGACGTAAAAAATCTTTTTCCTAGTATCCCTCCTACACAAACTTGTATTCTAGTAAAAAACCCTTTTAGACCAAAATAGTACAAATCCAATAATTACATCTGAAATTTT
Organism: Diabrotica balteata; assembly: GCA_918026665.1. Lineage (NCBI taxonomy): Eukaryota > Metazoa > Arthropoda > Insecta > Coleoptera > Chrysomelidae > Diabrotica > Diabrotica balteata. Next base: position 44,880,185 of record OU898276.1, on the reverse strand, counting down.
ACATCTTCTTGAAGTTTGCATAAACCAGAATTACTTTGAATTTAATAATCAAATATATACAAATAACAGTGCAGGACTTATAATGGGCAATCCTCTAAGCCCATTGCTGTCAGATATTTTTATGGATCATCTAGAGACAAAAATTTCAAAACATCTCGTATTTAAACAGTTTTTATATTGGTGGAGATACGTAGACGACGTACTAGTATGTTTCACAGGAACTAACAGGCAACTCGACCGATTTTTATCGTATATTAATTCACTTCATAGTCATATTGAATTTACAATAGAAACAGAACAAAATCAATCTATAAATTTTTTAGATTTAAAAATTATCAGATTTAAAAACAAACATGACTTCTCCATATTTCACAAACCTACCCATACTGACACGACTATGTACAATTCATCATCCCATCCAACACAACATAAACTGGCAGCATATCATAGTATGTTACATAGATTAACCGAAATTCCGATGTCAAAATACAACTTTGAGACAGAATTAAATATAATTAAGCAAATAGCAGTAAACAACGGATACAATATACAAAAAATTAATAAAATGTTAAATCAAAAACTACACAAGAAAGCCCTGAAATAAGTATTTCCACCACCAGAGAAAAAACCCAGTACCTTCTGTTCGATTACATATACAGGCAAAATTACAACAAAAATAGCCAAACACATAAAAAGAAAGGAATAACACCAGCTTTCCGAACAAATAACAACCTAGGCAAGTATATCAAAAACAACAAGAGCCAAAATAAAAAACACTTACACAGTGGTGTGTACAAACTTAAATATGGCGACTTCCCAAAAACTTACATTGGTCAAACTGGTAGAAACTTTAACAAACGAATAGCAGAACATAAAAGGGCTTTCAATAATAGAAAAACAGATTCTACATACGCACTTCACCTTCTAGATCAAAATCATTCTTTTAACGACGAATTTAAAATTCTTCACATCCAAAATAAAGGCCTTAAGCTATCCTTGTTAGAATCTATGAAAATCAACAAATTAAAAAACACAGATATATTTCTGAATGACCAACTTGAGACCAACAGTTCTACCCTCCTCAACCTATTTCATTAGAGACTATAAAGTGTAAACGCATGCCAAAAATAGATCATTTGAGAAAGGCAATACGAAACAGGTGTAGTGATAAGAGTTAAAATAAATTTTTGTGGAAGATTCAAAACAAAGTTTTCAGTGTTTTATTGTTACATAAAATGAATTTCCACGAAGTAACGGTCGAATCCATCAATTATTTAATAGTAGATATTTTCAATATCCATGCTTCGACACTATATAAGACTATATGTAACACTTAATCATGTGTTTCAGAGCTGATAATAAGAAAAGAAATAGATTTGAATGCACGCCTGGGAAGACAAAGAAAATGTTATAACCACGGAAAGAGTAGCGCACAGCAATAATGTGATTCCTGTAACTTAAACTAATGATTTTTAGTTTTGTCTATGCCTAGGACCTTAAAAAAAGACTTTCACCCTCTACCATGCCAATTTTATTTTCAATGGAAAAATTCACAGTTTGATAAGTTTTAACATAAAAGAGTTAATTATGATATTTATTTTGTCTGAAAGTTTTTTTTTTAACTTTTCTACCCCTTTTGTAAACATACTTGGTTAGGATGGCAATAACAACTGTGCTTTATAAGTTTCTATTATTGGTTACGCACGTTTACGTAAAAGTGGTAACTAAAAAAAATAAACAATTAAAAATTTTAATAGCCTGCGAAAAAGTAAAATTTTTTACTTCAACATCTAGACACGCACGAATGACTAATGTTATCTTCATTACTTATACACTGCAATATATAGTAAAACGACCCATGTTAGTAAACGTTCCAAAAGGTGATGAATATCTTCTACACCTACTTTGATCTTTTTTTGCAAACCTTCCCTAAATCGGTGGGAAGCAAGTCTTTGGAAAATAATCGGAGATTTAAGTATTCATAGTAATTGTTGATGCCTACATGTTAAGAATAGAAATCGATCACTTAATTATAAAAATCAGTTTCCTGTTGAAATTCAAGCTTTATCTGTGCAAAAATCGTCACCCAACATAGTGTTCATCTCAAATATCACAGAGGTGGATTTATTCACGAGTACTTCACCAATAATGGTAGCACCTACGCTGTAGCACAGGATGTTGTAAGATTAATAGAGAGTGCGAAAAAAGGTAAAAATAGGGATTAGGCAAAGGGATTAAAATATATTGTGCAATCCAAATAAATTAATTTTACAAATTTTTATGCTTTCGACGTTTGTAAAATTTTATAAAAATTAGGGTACGTTAATTTAAAAATTTTATTACAAATTTTAATTATTGCTATAGATAATTCAAATTGATTTCTTTAAATAAATGTAAACAAATAGACTTTACTTCCTAAATAAAAGTTTTTTATCGTAAAATAGTTTCGAAACACAATTCAGATTTCTGCTTTATAATCTCAGCTTTCTAAAAATTGCAAGGCAAACAGACGTTGATAAAAGATGTTAAAAGAGACATGGGGAATCTAAAATTTGCATTCCACGACATGTCTTTTACAACTAAGCAGAAATCCTTAGCGAATTGTGCTTCTAGTACTCACACAGAGTAAATCCGAATAAAATGAAAAAAGGCAGCAAATATTTGATTTCACGCAAACAAATCCTATGTATCTGTTGATACGTATTTCGACCTAATAGGTTTCGTCAGAACAGCTATTCATAGGAGTTCTCAACGTGAAAAATCAAAATCTGAATTGTGTTTCGAAACTATTTTACGATTTTTGTAATTAGATGTCGCTAGTGCGTCCGTATTGAAGCCATGTTATTGTTGCTTCTTAAAAGGCAGAAAATATTGATTTTTCACGTTGAGAACTCCTATGAATGGCTGTTCTGACGAGCCCTATTAGGTCGAAATACGTATCAACAGATACATAGGATTTGTTTGCGTGAAATCAAATATTTGCTGCCTTTTTTCATTTTATTCGGATTTACTCTGTGTGAGTACTAGAAGCACAATTCGCTAAGGATTTCTGCTTAGTTGTAAAAGACATGTCGTGGAATGCAAATTTTAGATTCCCCATGTCTCTTTTAACATCGTTTATCAACGTCTGTTTGCCTTGCAATTTTTAGAAGGCTCAGATTATAAAGCGGAAATCTGAATTGTTTTTCACATTAAGCAGCTTTTCACAAGATACTCATACGTCAGTACTTTCCTCTTCAATGGTTGGCCAACCAATTATTTTGTCATAACATTATTGATCATTTTTAGGAAGATACCTACTTATCTTTTAAATATTATTAATTTTTTTAATGGTATTAATTTGAATTTTTTTCATAGGATAAGCTCTTTCCTTTGAAAGTTGAAGATTTTCGGTGTTCTGACTTTTTAAGAAAAAAGGTACTGATTAGTGCTACATTGATAAACTTCGATGTTTCCATTAGTCCCTTTTTTGAATGATTGTAGCAAAAAAGCATAAAATTGGAAACCGCGAATGACTCCTTTTATGATCGTTGAATAGATATAGCAAAAATTTCAACAGGAAAGTACATGTTTTTTGTAATATTTGGACCATCAATTTTTAAAATCCAAAATGTCAGTAGTTCTGACCATTTGTTCAGTAAATTTCTGCCTCTTTATAGAAGTAAAGATTGCGTCACAAACTTTCATTCGTGTATACAGCCTATTCATGCGATTGAGTTTACTTTTTACCAAGCCAAATTCCCGATCGCAGGCAAGAAAGAGTGGCTCCGAATTGGAAATTTGTTGACAATTTTTTTTAAACATTAATGTGTCAGTCAGCACAAGGCCAAATCGGATGATAACATTATTTTTATTTAGGCCACCACAGCCGTCATTGTAGAGATAAAGTTTTTTTACATTGATGGCGGGGAGAGAATCCCGAGGATTCACTCTACGCGTTAGTGTTCTGAGCTGTTGGACGTGAATCCCTGTCCTGGCATTTGGTTTTCACCTCTGGCTGCGTTGAGTAGTTGAGTTACTGTGACCAAATGCCCATCTTGGTAGTTAGTATTCGCCTCTGGTTGCGTTGAGTAACTGAGTTACCGTTGCTAACTACCCATCTTCCTGTCTTCTTTTTCTTTTTCTTTTTTTTTTGTCCTCCTGAAGAAGCTACATACAATTGTAGCGAAACGTCGAGATGAACCCACTTTTGGGTCACTCACAAATGACACGGTCCAAACCCGGAAGACGAATAAACTATAATTATGATGAAGTATGTTTTGCTTCAAATAGTTGCAAATAAAAGAACAAGTTTCTTTTGGACCTTTTTTAGAAACCCCTTTATAGTAAAGAAAAAACTGGACTATTTTGTCTTTTAAGTTATAAATACTAAATGGAAATATTGATAGCTGACGTAAATAAAAAATATTTTTGACTGGAATCGACGGTAATAAAATGTTTTGCATATAATTTTTGCATATTTTGAATGCCACAATATTTTTTTAGATCCCCTTTAATGCACCGTAAGTTTAGCTAAGGCAGCTATTTCAGCTGGTTCATTCAAAGAAGAACTTGTGCATTTAATATACATTGGCAGCACTAATTGACTTGCAGTCAACCCAATTTATAGTCAAAATGCTTTTTAAAAATAGTTATGTTAAATATTTGACATTAACTTCAGCATGTTTCTCTTCTAACATAAAATCCTTCAAAATAAAACAAGATATGGCACAAGTAAAGAACAATAAGAAAGGAAAGTTTGACAATACTGCTCTTTAAATAGGAAGACAGGGAAGATCTGAAGAACTATAGGCCAATCTCTCTGCTTTCCCAAATGTACCGGGTGGTCCAATAAGCTGATATTTCGGTTATATATCAGAAACTATTCATGTTATAAAGGAGAAAAAATTCCTTAGTAAAAGTAACCAAGAGAAATCGCTGGAAATAACTTTTAAGTTTCTGGGTAAACCGCTAGGGGGCGTAACCTGTGAAGAAAACTTTGAAAACCAGTTTTTTTTTAAAAATGCCCAATTATACCAAGTGTTAAATAAGTAAACTAGAGACCTAAATTCCGCACAAAGTTGTTCAAGTACTTTTTTTTATTTTTTTCAAATAAAGGGTGGGGGAGAGTGGGAAAGTATTTGTGGATAAATACCTATAACTTTGGTTTGGATCAACCGATTTTAACGAAATTAGTGTCATTAGAAAAATATGGATGATTTAATTTATATCTACTATAAAACAATTAAACTTAGTTTTAATTGTTATGAGTAGAGGGTACTTTTAAATACAAAAAATCTATAATATATTATACGAAAAATTTATTTTTCTTTAAAATATTTAATAGAAACTCCTATTAATTGTCAATTATAATGGAACTGGATTAAAGTCGTAACAAAACGGCGCAAACCGTATGTTGATAGCTTTTGTAGAACTCAAGATATGAATAAAAACGCATAAACATAAATAAGTATAGTATTGACTCACCCTATATTATAACTTAAAATTAAATATGTGAAATATCATACAAACATCTCGATCATTAAAACTTAATCTTCAATTAAATGTTCAAATTGTTTTTCATCATTGGCCACAAAAAAATGTAATCTTTCGCGCGTAGACATAAGAGCTGCTTCAATCTCAGCTGTTGATATAGTATTTATTGCGTTTATAATGCGCTGTTTCATCTCGACTCGCGTGGTCGGTGGAGTTTGGTATACTAAGTCCTTCAATCTTCCCCACAGATTAAAGCCCAGATCTGTTAAGTCTGGAGATTCCCCTTCCAATCCATTTATTTACATACAAATAATCTCGTTAATACATCAATAATCTCGTTATAAAAATAATCTTTATTTGTATAACTTGCATACAAATCTCGAACTCGTCTGGAAAAGTGGGCAGGACACCCGTCATGTTGTAATATCATATCTCTTCTTGTTTGTAAGGAAATATCTTCCAATAAAACAGGCAACTGATTTTCCAGAAAATCCAAATATTTTTCGCCATTTAAAGTTATATTAAAGAAATATGGACCTACGATCTTTCCATCAACTATACCACACCAAACATTAAGACCCCATCTACCTTGAACCTGCGCCTCATGTATCCAGTGCAGATTTTCTTCAGCCCAATAATGCATAATGCAGTCTAACACCACCCGCACTATTAAACGTAGCCTCGTCCGTTCACAAAATCTTTGACATGATACGCGATTGTTCTTCTAGCAGACCTAACATCCCATTGCAGTAATCCAGCCTTGCATCAAAATCTCTCATATGAAGCTTGGTGGGGAACTACATGATAAGGATGCAGTATAAAAACAAATATTGGTGAAAAAGAAACCACTATATTTACTAAAACTCAAAAATTTTAAAAATCTACAATTGTTTTACAAAATAAATCGTGCATAAGTATTTTTAAGAAACGGATAAAAGGATAAAAGTATCGTGTTGCCGTTTTTATCGGAATATTAAAATAACAGTTGAATCTAGTTCAGTTTTAAGGGAATTCCAAGTTTCTGACCTAAACGTTCACTTTATAATATGAAAAACCAACCTGTGATGTTTTAAAATCCTTATAACAGTAGTTTTGGGTATGTTTAATTCTATAGGGATTTGCCGACTACTTATATGTGGATTCTGTTGAATTAAAGTAAAAACATTGATTGAATTATCTTCGGTCATACCTTTACTACGCGTCGTTTAAAACACAAAGACGATGAAAACTAGCAGTTTCTCTTAATCTTCTTGCCTTTCTTTCAAATACTTCTTTGAAATAATGTCTCCTGTCAGGATATCTTACAGAATATATACGTGAGGCAATAGCGGCATTTTGGTGACATTCGAAATAAACTCCAATCATATCACACAATTCTGCATTTGATATACTCATCACGGATTATTAGTACTGATAATTAATTACGAATATTACCAATATTAATATCTATTGAAAAAAGTGCAATCTTCAATTCGGATTATATTATATCACTTCTTAACAATGTTTTGACTGCTGTCAACAAATAAACAATATGAACTCCACGTCAAATTCATTGTCGTAGCCTACTTAGTTTCGAAAAAACTATTTTTAATCATATGAAATAACAATGGTCAAAATAGGTATCAACATTTAAATTCTTTCGCTATAAAAAAATTGAAAGTACCTACTGACTTATTTTTTAATTTAATTTATAATACAGGGTGAGTCAATACTATACTTACTTATGTTTATGCATTCTTATTCATATCTCGAGTTCGACAAGAGCTATTAACATGCGGTTTGCGCTATTTTGTTACGAATTTAATCCAGTTCCATTTGAGTTTACAATAAATAGGTGTTTCTATTAAACATTTTGAAGAAAAACGAATTTTAATTTTTTCTATTCCAAGTACCCTCTACCTATGACAATTAAAACTAAATGCAAGTTTTTTATAGTAGTTGTAAATTAATTCATCCACACTCTTTCTAATCACACTAATTTCGTTAAAATCGGTTGATCCAATCCAAAGTTATAGGAAAAAAATAATAAAAAGGACTTGAACAACTTTGTGCGGAATTTAGGCCTCTTTCTAGTTTACTTATTTAACACTTGGTATAATTGGGCATTTTTCACAAAAAACTGGTTTTCAAATTTTTATTCACATGTTACGCGCCCCCTACCGGTTAACCCAGAGACTTGAAAGTTATTTCCAGCGATTTCTCTTGACCACTTTTACTAAGAAATTTTTTTTCCTAAAGTTATAACATGAATAGTTTCTGATATATAGACGAGAGATCGGCTTATTGGACCACTCGGTACAAGCTGTTTATAAGAGTAATAACTAAGCGGTTAAAGTCGGAGCTCGATAGATATCAACCGGTAGAGCAGGCAGGATTCTGAAAGGGTTACCGCTAATAGAGAAAGCCAACGAATATCACTTAAACTTATACATTGGTTTCGTTGATTATGAAAATGCATTCGACTCCATAGAACTTTGGATAATAGAGAGAGCTATGAACTGCAGGATAGACTTCCGATAAAAAATGCTTATACATAATATTTACAAGAAAGCTACAATGAAAATACAAATAGATGCGAAAACCAAAGCTATACCAATCAACAGAGGAGATGTTATCTCACCAAAGCTATTTACACTTAGACTGGAAGACGTGTTCAAAGACATTAACTTGGTAGATAAAGGAATAAATATTAATAAAAGAAAACTGAGTCATTTGAGATACGCTGATGACATTGTAATATGCGCTACAAGTTTCGAAGAACTATACAGACTATGATGACGCAATTATTTCAAGCTATGACCAAGCGGAAAAAAATAGGTCTTAAGATGAACTTGGAAAAAACAAAAATTATTACAAATACACCGAACATTAAAAAAAATAACGTTAAACGACATAAATTTAGAAACAGCAAGCAAAAAACATCTACCTGGGACAGATAATGAAAGTTAACAAAGAGAATCAAACTGCTGAAATTACTAGAAGAATAAGATTAGCGTGGGCAGGATTTAGAAAACTGAGTTTTATCTTAAAAAGCACTAAAATAGAACAATATTTGAAAACCAGAATTTACGATCAGTGTATCCTCCCTATACTCACGTATGGCTCACAACTGGACGAAAGTTGTGCAAAATAGGAAACACTGGATTGATTTTGGGGTAGGTCTATGTCCAAAGTTGGATTACCTCTAGGCATTGATATTCTTTGGATAAATAATGCCTTTGTTTAACAAAAACTGAAGAAATGTGCTCACGTACTATGTGCATAATATTACCAAGAACAGTTTTTCTATTATATTGTAGACTGTAGACTATCACTATTTAAAATAATTTAATATCAACCTCGACGAGGAGTCCGACAAGGCGATATAATTTCACCTAAACTGTTTACCTTGACCCTCGAAGACATAATAAAATCAACAGATTGGGAAAACAGAGGAATATGTATTAACGGAAAATACCTAAATCACCTTAGATATGCGGATGATATACTCCTGTTCTCCTCGGAACGACAAGAACTGGAATTAATGCTGAGTGAACTTCATGAAAAATCACTGCAAAAAGGCCTAAAAATTAACTTCAACAAAACAAAAGTAATGACAAACACGGAAGACCAAGAGGCAATAAAAATAAAAACAGAAAAAATAGAACAGGTAAATGAGTATATCTATCTAGGACAAGCAATCAGAGCTAACAGAGAAAATCAAACAGCCGAAATATGGAGACGAGTAAGAATGGGATGGGCAGCGTTCGGCAAACTTTCTTACGTTCTAAAGAATTAAACAATTCCTCTATACTTACGAAGCAAGGTATATAACTCCTGCATAATACCGGTGCTCACCTACGGAACACAGACATGGACATTTACATAGGCCAATTTGGACAGGATAAGGAAGGCACAAAGAGCGATGGAGAGACAAATGTTGGGTGTATCACTTAGAGATAGAAAACGTAATCAGTGGATCAGAATCAGAACAAAGACAGTAGACGCGATAGAACAAGCAGCAAAACTGAAATGGAAATGGGCTGGACACAATGAACGTCTCCAAGACGGACGATGGAACAATGCCATCGGAAAGTTTCGTCCATACAATGCAAAGAGATCAAGAGGCAGACCACAGATGAGGTGTAAAGATGACATCAGGAAACAAGGAGGTCCTACATGGCAAAGAACAGCTCAAGATAGGGAAAGATGGAGAGAACTGGGGGAGACCTATATCCAACAATGGAAGGATAGAGAATAGGTCCAAAAAAAATATCAACAAATAACACCCTACACTCCACAGAAAGAACTACTTCCCAACTGGATTTTTAATTTATTATAACCTTAATTTTGATTTTTTCTATGGCGTTGTATTGCTTAGTAAATTAATTAAGTAATAAATTAGTCTAGCACCATTCTTATTATTTAAACATGAACGTAATTACGCTTGCACTTTTTCTAACCGTTATGTGGATTAAACTTTGAAGTCATATAATAGTCGTATAATTAATTAAATAAATAATTTATGATAAACCATTTAATTGCTTTAATTATTAAATTAAACTCAGAACTAAAACCAGAACACAAAACATAAAAACTTAAGCAAATTTAAAATGTTTCTCTATACAAAGTTGAGATCCTGTTCTAGAACACACACCTGGTTCATCTTTGATTAAAATTCTTGTAGTGAATCGCATATTATAATAATTGTTAATAAATAAGTGCATTTATTTAGAAAATAATGTAAATAGTAAAACGTGACTCAACTTTTGTATGAACGGCACTCGATGCAAATTTGTGTTTAATTACTCATCCTCTATCTCTTCATGTAATTGAAGATGATAAAGATCTCGCTAATGAGCTTACCCGCTTAGACCATGATCTTCGACGGAAACCTGTCATGGGAATTATACCGTCTGCTTGTTTTAAAATGTGTAATACATTTCTCGTCGTACCAATCAATTAATGTAATTATAAGTCTATCATGTATTAACTGCCACTAAAATATAGAATATAAAATATTAACTTGTAAGTAATATCTAATGGCTGTGTATGTGGATTTGTTATACCGCAATTTAACACAATATTTTTATAAAAAAAATGTGGCCAAAGCCTTTCTGAAATTTCTTTCGCTGCATATTTTGCAATTCGAATTTCCCTATTATTTCCGTTTTATCCCATTTTCACCCAATTAAAATTCTTACTATTATATACAATTATAGATTTTATACTATATGCAGATACCATATCGCTCACTGGATGCAATAATGGCACATCTAATAAATTAGACTTTGTAGAAAACAAAAGTTTTGTAATTTAAAAATAGTAAATTGAGATTTTTGTGAATATTTTTATGTCAGTTCTAAATATATTTTTCTCATGTTTTGTTATTTATAAAAAGAAACATATAAAATGATAAAAAAATATTATTTTTTTCTTTATTTTTAAGAATAAAATTAAAATTATTAAAAATGTGCCATTATTGACATTTATATTTTCTTTAAAACAATTATTAAAATAAGTAACAAATTGAAGACGAAGAATATAAAAATAAATAAAAAATTACTTTTATTGGGATTTTTATTCGACAAAATACTCATTTCTGTAAAAATACCCTATTTCTAGAAAAATGAAAAGAAACAAACAATAAAAAACCTAAACATTTTGAAAAAACTGACTGCATAAGTTTCTAGTATAGTGAATAAAAAAAAGCCTCAACAATAACCATAAAAGAAAAATAGTACCTAATAATATTTTTGTATAACTAAGTCAACCCTTTAAAATATGTCCTTAACTTATTTAAGTTAAGAACTTAGTTAAGGTCTTTTTCATTTTATTTCGAATATACTCTGTGTGAGTACTAGAAGCACAATTTGCTAAGGATTTCTGCTTAGTTGTAAAAGACATGTCGTGGAATGCAAATTTTAGATTCCCCATGTCCCTTTTTAACATCTTTTATCAACGTCTGTTTGCCTTGCAATTTTTAGAAGGCTCAGATTATAAGCAGAAATCTGAATTGTGTTTCGAAACTATTTTACGGATTTTGTAATTAGATGTCGCTATCGCGTCCGTATTGAAGCCATTTTATTGTTGCTTCTTAAAATACAGAAAATATTGATTTTTCACGTTGAGAACTCCTATGAATAGCTGTTCTGATGAGACCTATTAGGTCGAAATACGTATCAACAGATACATAGGGATTGTTTGCGTGAAATCAAATATTTGCTGTCTTTTTCATTTCATTTTAGAAAAAAGTTCCTTGGGTAAGGGAGACAAGACTCAAGACAAAATAAAAATGTGATTTGAAGTTGCTATGAGGGCACTGGCAATGACGCTATATTCGGCATGGGTTCCCATTATTGGAACCAGTTTTTCTATGACACTGCCGACCATATCCATGTAATTTATATCCAGTGGTCTTTCAAATCTATGCACAATGTAACCTCATACCACATTTCTTAAGTTGCTCATACTGTCCTTTACTAATGCATTGATAAAATTGGCGTTCCTAATTTGGTCACCCATATTCAAAACCAAAAAGATACATATTTTTGGAATTTTGTTTAATAATTATTACACAACTGAAAGAGTTGCTTTCATCAAGCCCTCGCAGACACATCGTCTCAGGACCAGCAACTTCATGTGAAGTCATACGTCGCCACGTTACCAAATCCACTGGTAACTTAAACATCCTAATATTTAATATCATATAATGTAAACCAAATTTAAACACATAATTTTTAAAGGGTTTTTACCCAGATATATATTTAATGGCTCAATACATGTACACCTAGACACTGATGATGGAATATTTATTCCCAAAACGTTTTGTGATATATACCGATTAGGCTTTTTAAATTATATGCCTTTTATAAAGGATTTTTAATAAAATTATTGCTAAATATGCTAGCAGCGAGCTCTATAAGAAACAACAAGGAGTCAGGAGACTTCTCTTCGATAGCGAATAGGGCGAACCGCAAATTCATGCTTACCGGATGCTATTGGGCATGTGGCTTGCAATAACCTTTTTCTCCGCCAATAGATCTCCAGTTTACCGTTGTAAAACATTATTTTTAATACTACGAAATTATTAAGATAAATAAACAAACAATCAGATGTGTTGGTACCTTGCATGGCGTAAAAGCATAGACTCTCAAGTAGAACAATATAACAATCATTGAGAGTTTTGAGATGGTGTTAAATGAGATGGTGAAAATAAATGGTGTTAGCCAAAGGATAACGTCGAAAGGACAAAAGGTCGAAAGTAATACCATAAAAAAGAGAAAACCGGAATACTTGGTCTATCTAATGCTAGGACACAAATACACGTAATAACAGTGGTTGGATAATTAACTTATTTAAAGAATAGAAGGACGAAGGACCACCAGCCTAGGGCTGGAATGAAAAACAGAAACAAACACTATGGGGTATTTCAACTACACTTTTCACTGGCGCTATTTTCACTATTATATATAACTAATTACAAGTAGAATTGCTTAGCGGAATGTCTTTTCTATGTTTAAAGCGAACTTCTGGCAACACTGCTGGTTTGAATAGATGAACTTTTTATAATGATAACTATACTGCGGTTTTAGGAAACACTGATTACTATAAATAATTGACTTATAATCTTTATGAATAATATTGCGATGTTTGTAACTATTTAGTTGCAAATACATATATTATATTAATAAGCGAATTTGCGAGCTATCGAAGTTAGCTTACGAGATTTTGTGACCGACTGTGGTAAAAGCTTTTTCTAAACTGGTTGATATCTAAATTATGTAGGCAGGTAGCGCAGGGCTCCTACCCCTAAAAGTACCATTAGATATCTTCCTTTATTTGTTCTAAGAAGGTTTAGTAATATCGGCATGGGAAAAATTAATGTGAAGTGAAATGGAATTTCACCAAACACGTGTTAAATACAACGAGAAAATAGCTAAGTACAAAGATCTTGAGATGGAAATAAGGAGACAATGAAAAATGGAAAGTAACCAGATAACAGCAATAACCCTTTCTACCACTAGAGTCATGCCGAAGAATCCTCTAGATAACATTACACAGCTGGGCCATAGATGAAAACCTCTATGAGACCATACAAAAAGCGCTCTGCTCGTGACGTCCAAATGCGTACGAACATTTTGGGGAGATACTTTAAGATTCTAAGGCTCGATAATATCAAAAGAGTCCCACAGACCTCAATCATTTTCATACTATGGGTATCTGATATACCTTCGGTAATCCTACGGCTAAAATCTAAAAAAATAAAATCCTTATTAAATAAGAAGACCAAAAAGTCAAAAATTTGAAGATGTTCAAGTACTGCAAAATTGGCGTAGTTAGACATTTTGGTTGAGTAAAGCAATAGTAATTGTTAATGACCACAAACACTAATCTTGTAATAAACATAATTCATTTGTTTTATCCCGCACATACGGGTTGAACTCAATCCTCGATCCATTCGATTAAAACATCGTCAAAAATATATGTATAGGGTTACCAAAAAATGTGGGAAGGTGAGAAAACGTGAGTAAAGAAATCGTGATGGGTAAATGTGGGTATATAAAGTCACGCGATAGTGGATTAATTGGCGATGTTCGTGTTCCTTGACTGACGCCATATATACCGTGGGAGGCGCCAATCATTAGCATCGCTTGATTTATTTTAGTTTTGATCATCGATAACTAACACAACAACATCTATTTTTATTGGGCTTAGATGATAAATTAATGAAAACATTGGTTTTATCTTAAAAAATAAACGAGTTAAAAAAAAGGTATAGATACTTAGATACCCTATGACATATTTATGAAGGGTTCCTTGTATATAGAAGATTTTATTGCTTTTAGAGAGTTCCGAAACTCGTTCATGAAATTTGGCTTTATTTACAGAATATTTTACGAAATAGGATTTTTGTGTCTACAATTTTTAATTAGAAGTAACAAAAATTTTCATGGGCAATACGTTTATTTTGATTTTTCGATTTCCACTTCATTTTAAGAAGATTTTTCAAGTGAAAATCAAATTACCAAAATAAACGTATTTCTGTAAAAGATAGATTCTTATAATAAGGTTTTAGAAGTTTCCTTTCAAGTAAATACAGTCATTAAACGACTAACTTTACTTTATAACATTTCTACTATTTACAACAGGAAATATTTCTCAGGACATATGTAGCAGCAACCAGAGTTTTTCCGTTAATATATACCTATATTAAGAATATCATCGAAGAAAAATATTTTTATTAATAAGACTCGGTTAACTAACAAATAAATGGTTTAAATGACTACAATTTAAGTGGATAGTATCGAGATTCAAAAATAATAAAAATAACATAATTACAAAATTACATAATAATGATGTAAAATGGACATCTTGAATTAAAAATTACAAAAAAAGTAAAACGTTTTTTTTTAAATAACATATTAAGTTAAATTTAAGCAATAATGTGCTTAACAAAACAACAAAAAATCGAACCAAATCATTGACCTAATATGGTTCACAATCTGTTATAAGATCATTTACAGATTTCTTAAATTTGATAAAATTATTTTCCATTTTAATCATATGGCAAAATATTACAAATTTTTACACATGCGTACACCGGAAAATCTCTGTGAAAGAAAGTATATGCACAGGCAGAGTGTAGTTGATATTGTGACTTCGTGTACTAAAATATGCTTTATGTTGTTTATTCTATGTTTATTTTTTGAAAACAAGTACTAGGCACTACCTAGTACTTGCAGATTTTCCCTTACAGGAATCTCTATATTTCAAACCAATATCCCAGTCGTCAGAGACGAAAATGCCACCGAACCTCTAAAAATCATACGAATAAGCTGAATTTTCCCGAGGAAATTATTCTTCGGACCCAAAAAAAAAAATTGCAAAAAAGTTTACCACTTTTATCCTGGGGCATCCCACTAAAACCCCACTCGTATGGGGGAAAAAACGCAAAAGAATGGATTTACCAAGAAACTGTACACTTGTGATTTTTGCCTTTTTTATGATTCTCACGAGATAAATACAATCTATTACTAGAGCCTTACCTTTAAAAACTATAGCATGAAATTTTAGTTTTAAGTTTTGGCAACAAATGTGAGGTATTTGAAATATGCTGAAAAAACGCTTCAGCTTTCACACAACAAACGATCTAAAATATTTAAAACTTTTTTAAATTACACTAGTACATTTTTCAAAAGAACAAAACTTCTGCAATAAACTACATACAAAAACGTCTTCTTAAATACATTTCCCGCGATCTGTGATCGTTTGTAATGTAAAACATTAAATTGTGCGTTTTTGTGCCATTTTATAGGTTTTAAAGATTGATCTTGCAACATTTTTTTTATATAATTAAAATATTAATTATTTTTAATATTTTTACCCATGTGGATGATACGCCGATAATCGTGTGTACGATTAGAAATGTTGATGACTGAAGAATTTACCTACCAATTTCCCTAATTACGAAAGGTTGTTAATCCTTTCCGTCTTAATCCCAAGTATGAAAGGAACTAATGCTTTTCGGTAGGCGGGTTCTTTTTCATAAATTGGTAATTTTCGTCGAAGGCACATATAGTAATCTTTTGACAATAACATAATCCAAAGGATTGTATATTTGATCACGTGAAATTACTAGTACCTACCGTAAATACCTCAAATACCTCAGATTATATATAGTTCTAAAGTACCTTTAATGTTAATTAAAGTCAGTGTTGGATACAAGTAAAGTATTAAGTAGAGTATATAGCTTCAGTGAAGTACTTAGTGCCGCAGTCGTCAAGATTTACTGTAAGTAATCATTATCTTCAAATTATCTGGGCGACTAATATGGTATGGTATCATATCATCTGCCATTATCTGGACGTATCTAAAGTTCCTCCATGTCTTCAGCTATATATTGCTGATTTTTGTATTCAATTTAAAGAACATTTCAATAAACTCAAGAAATTTCAATAAGTAATAAATATGAGTCTGTTTATCATTAAATAATAGCACGAAGCAAATAATCGGCTTAACCAACTACGGTTTGGTTAAAGTTTTATGTCTGTAACCTTTTTGTATTTTTGTAAATTTAGCATTGATTATCTTTTGTGTTTGTTATAATTTTTGTTCATTTTTTTAACTATAATATCTCGAGGTACGCCCACAAAACTTTATTTGTACATGATTGTAATATATATATTTGTAAAGGTATTTTCTGTAATTATATTACTGCTTATTTTTATATGTATACCACCATTTTATAGTTGTTGGTGTACTTTTATTACTTGTGTTGCATTCAGCAGCATCATAATTTTGTTGTTGAATATATTGTTATTGTTTTATGTATGTATTTTATTTGTCGGCTCCTAACAAGATTCCTGATAAAATAGTAATTTAGTATTGGCTTTATACCTTTAAATATTACTATACCTTTGACCAGTAGAAAGATCAGGCTGATTAAGTTTCGTAGGTAAGTAATATATTTATTATTTGTTTATATAGTGTGTTGGCCAAATTTATTTGATAATTAACTGTTGGTATCTTTCTTTGGGTTTGATTTCTGAACCTAAAATCTTTCCTTATCTCTTTTCTTTTCTAAGGTTTCTTAATTTTCTCCTTAACCCCAAAAAATTGAGTGGCGCCCTGTTTCTATCTTATCGTATCTTTGATAATTTTACCCATCTATCTTTTTGTTTATTTCTGTATCTTTTTTAATATATCTTATCTTGTTCTATATTTACTAATTTCGTCCGTTGGACCCATTCCCGGTTCCAAAAGCTAGTTTCGAACCCACGACTCGCTCTACACCAACCTTCTGGCTGCCGTTCGTAATGTCTCCATTGGTGACCTTTCTAGCACCATCCAAAAAATTTTCCGAGGTTACAATCTCTAATATTAGAAATTTTACTACAACTAGTCAATGAAAGTGATTATTATTATATTTCATAATTTAATACGTTATTATATTTTCACCTTTATAAAAACTGAGTTTATTCTTGGCAAAAAACAAAAACCGTATAAGAAAGCTGCACTCCTTGCCTTTAAGACGCATTTTGATTTTTGTCGGTAGTACATTAGGATCAAAATATATCGAATTTTTACCGTCGAGCTGTTACAAATTTTACTGAACATTGATTTCGCGCGCTTAACTGACATGCAAAATCGACGGTCGCTTCAAACGTTTTTTCTAAGAGAACGGTTTATTCTACACAAAAAATGCTTTTGAATATTTTTGTTTAAAATGATCTCAGCTACATTTTTTATTTGAAACATTTTTCTCTACGATGTAGTACAGATTTTTGGTAAATCGATTTTTTTGAGTTTTTACCTCCCTGAAAGGGGGGTTTTGAGGGTAAGTCCGGAGGTAAAAGTGGTAACCTTTTTTGCATCTTTTTTAGGGTCCCAAATTTAATATTCTCCCCAAAAGTTATGCCAAATCTAATATGTGAGTAAAAATTTGCAGTAAAAGACCGCTCGTTTTGATTGTGAGATGACATCTAAATAAGATGATTTTACTGTAAAGAATAACGGCGTCTAAATTTTGGTCTATATTTATATCCAGAAATTTAGTGTTTTTCGCAGCTTTTTTAATAATCATTAAGAAATATAATTAATCTCATTTTAAAGACAAAGCTTAAAGTCAATTCTATGCTTATTTTGGTATTGTGATAATTTTGTTCCTTAGCTGTTTCATTTTTTTTAGCTGAATAATGGACTTCCACAAGGATCCGTGCTGGCTCCCATGCTTTTCAGCCTCTACATAGCAGACATGCCAGAAACCACATCAAAAAAGTTTGGATACGCAGACGACTGGACGCTAGCCGCAAGTCATAAAGAATTCGAGGTCACTGAACGCATTCTAACAAACGATTTAAATGCCCTAGGGAATTATTTCCGCAAATGGAGATTGCAACCCAATCCAACTAAGACAGAAGTGTCCTGCTTCCATTTGTACAACAAGATGGCCAACTATCAACCTCAAATCAATTTTGGGGATAGACTCCTTAAATATAATAAACACCCAAAATACTTAGGTGTTACACTTGACAGAACGCTGAACTTTAAAGAGCATCTTACTAAGACTGCTGCAAAACTCCGAACTCGTAACAACATCCTGCAAAAGCTCTGCGGCACTACATGGGGCTCCTCAGCACCCACACTTAGATCGACAGCATTAGGACTGGTATATCCCGTAGCGGAATACTGTGCACCAGTATGGATAAACAGTCCACATACTCACCGTGTTGATGTCCAACTCAACCAAGCCATGCGAACTATATCGGGCACAATCAAGGCCACGCCCACTTACTGGTTACCAGCTTTGAGTCATATAGCTACACCACCCATCCGCCGGAAACATGCCCTTGTCAGAGAATTTACAAAAATCAATACTGATCCTGAGCTCCGCTTCCGTGTCGGAACTTCCGCCAGAGACATAAATAGGCTCCGTTCAAGACACCCTCCTCTAAAAACAGCAAAAACGCTAGTAGATCAAAACTTTAATGTAACTGAACGGTGGAGAGAACAATGGGAGAATAACGCTGCACCAGCTAACTGGAACATGCCATGTATTACAAGCAAACCTGAGGACTTCAACCAACCGAAACGAATTTGGACCACACTCAATAGAATAAGGACGAACTGTGGCAGATTTTCCGACTCACTTTTTAGATGGGGAAAAATACAATCACCAAATTGCGACTGCGGCGTCGAAAGGCAAACAGTAAAACACATGGCAGAGGAATGCCCGATTAGATCCTATAACGGCAACTCTTCAGATTTCCTGGCTGCTACAAAAGAGTCAATCGAATATATTTATAATCTAGATGTTTATTTGTAGAATAATATTTTTGTATTTACTGTTGTTTTTAATTTATATAATTTATATAATGTATATGTATATATATGAACCTGTGATGTAGCCATACGCTAAATAAATAAATTCATTTTTTTAATGCATTTTCAATTTGTCTGTTCTTCTTCTTCTGGTTCCTATCCGTTTCAGATGTTGGAAATCATATTGGCAATCATAACCTTGCTCGCTGCGGCTCGAAACAGCTCCGTTGAGGTTTTCTTAAACCATGTTCTTAAATTCCGCAGCCATGATATTCTCCTTCTACCATTTTCAATTTGTCTGTACCTTTTACTATTTCCCTACAAGTTCATTATTTTTAGTGTATTCTATCAATATGCTTAATGTTTTCTACTTTTGTTTTGTAAGAATAATTTCGAGCCTCTTAGAAAAATTTTCCTAGATTTCTTTGTCCATTGCAGTAATAATTTTATTCTTCCTATATTTATGTAATTGTAAAATTATCTTTTATTTTGTATATTATTCTACATTTCTCTCACCGTAATTATTTCTAAAATCAAAGAGGTGAAAGTCTAATAGAATTCTGTCAAGAAAATGACTTCGTCATTATAAATACCTGGTTTCAACTTCCAGAAAGGCGTCTTTACACGTGGAAATCCCCTCAAGATGGATATCAAGGTAGAATAGCACGGAACCAAATAGACTACATCTTAATAAACCACCGATTTCGAAACAATATTAAAGATGTAAAAACTTACCCCGGCGCTGACATAAACTCAAATCACAATTTACTCTGCTCCAAATTACAAATTAAATTTGAAAAGAAATTAACAAAGCCAACTAAGCCTTGTAATATATATCTCGACCCCCTGAAAAACCCTCAAACACGCGAACACATATCACAGCAGATAAATAGTTAAATACACGGAATATCAAATATACCAAACGAAAACAGAACCATTAACGAATGCTGGTATGATATTATTCAAAAATCGATTTTAGAGAACGTACAAGAGTCTTTGAAAGCACCTACCATGTTGGCAAAAAATGAGTGGATGACACAAGAAATTCTAGACCTGATGAAAGTTTGACGACAACACAAAAATAAAAATATTATCGAATACCGTGAAACCAATAAACGCGTAAAAAGAAAAGTAAGCAAGCCAAAAAATTGCGTAATTCTTCCTGGCTTGAGAATTTATGTAAAGAAATAGAAGACCTCCAAAAATAGTATGAGAGTTTCAACTTCCATAAGAAACTTAAATCATCATCATCATCATTAGCCATTTTGCGTCCACTGCTGAACATAGGCCTGCCGTAAATAATTCCATTGCATCCGATCTTGAGCAACTTGAATCCAGTTAGACTGGATGCGCTTTAAATCGTCCGACCACCTTGTTGGAGGACGTCCTCGACTACGATAAGCATCGTGTCTAGGCCTCCACTCTAAAATTTTCTTTGTCCATCTTCCATCTCTGACCCTAGCAACATGTCCTGCCCAGTTCCATTTCAGGGTTGTAATTCTTTCAACTGCGTCCGTCACACCAGTTTTTCTCCTTACTATCTGACTCGAAACTCTGTCCCTGAGTGATACGCCCAACATTGACCTCTCCATCGCTCTCTGTGCCACTTGTATCTTATTAATTACTTTTCTGGTAAGTGTCAATGTTTCTGCTCCATATGTCAGAACTGGAAGTACACACTGATCAAAAACTTTTCTCTTCAAGCACATGGGAATAGCTGATTTAAAGACTTCCCTCAGTTTTCCGTAAGCTGCCCATGCCAGTCCTATTCTCCTTTTTAACTCTGTTGTTTGATTGTCTCTTCCCAATTTAATTTCGTGGCCCAGATACTTATAGGAATACACTTGTTCAATTTGCGTGCCATTAGTGGAAATGTTTTTTGCCAGTACCAGGTTGGTCATGTATTGTGTTTTGGAAAAATTAATTTTAAGGCCAACTCGTGCACAAGAGCTCTGAAGGTCTTGAAGAAGTTGGCATGCATGATCTACCTGATCTGCAATAAGGACTATGTCGTCTGCAAACCTCAAGTTGTTCAAAAATTCCCCATTTATATTTAATCCAATATTTTCCCAATTATTTTTTCTCATAGCACTCTGTAATAGGGTGGTGAATAGTTTAGGAGAGATAGTGTCTCCTTGGAAATGTGTCTGTGTCACCATAGTACATTTTTACAGCAGCTCTTGCGCTATCATATATATTTCGAAGAAGAGTTGTGTACCTATGGTCAATACTGCACTCTGTAAGAGCTCTTAACATGGAGCTATGCTGGACTGAGTCAAATGCTTTCTCAAAGTCTACAAATATTAATATCAATGGCTTGTTGTATTCTATAACTTTCTCTATCAAGGATTTTATTACTTGTAGGTGGTCATTTGTTCCAAAGCCACTCCTAAATCCGGCCTGCTCTAGAGGTTGATGAAAATCTAGCTTAGGTCCCAGTCTGTTAGTAATTATTCTCATAAAGAGTTTATATAAATGAGATAATAAGTTGATAGGTCTGTAGTTGCCAATTTCTGTTACATCTCCTTTTTTATGCAATATTATCATAATGGCATTATTCCATTTTTCTGGCGTATTTCCTTCAAAGAGGCAGGCATTATAAAGGGTTTTTAAAGCCTTTATGACGCATTCGCCTCCTAGTTTTATCATTTCACTTACAATGCCATCTTCTCCAGGTGTTTTGTTGTTCTTCATACCTTTTAATGCTGACTTAATTTTCTCTTCGGTTATATCTGGAAGTTCCTCTGACCCTTGATTTAGTATTGCTGGAATTTCTACTTCGGGAATGTGATCATCTCGACTATATAATGTTCTATAGTACTCTTCGATGATTTTTAGTATCTCTTGTTGTTCATGTATGACATGTCCTTGATTATTTTTTAACTTATAAATATTCCTCGTTCCTATTTTCAACGTTCGTTTTAGAACTTTTAGGCTTTTGTTTTGTTCTACGGTATCAGTTATTTCCTTAGTGTTAAAGTTCCTTATGTCTTTCCTAATGGCTTTCGAAATGGTTTTGTTTAAATTCCTTAGCTCTGCAATGTTCGTTGTATGCTTTTCTTTCATTTCCCTTCTTTTTTGCATTAGGTTTATTGTGTCTTCTGTGAGTTTTTCATTTTTTGTTGAGTGCTTGGCTTGGCACTTCTTCTGTGACTTCTTCAGGGCTTCTACCAATTTTTCGTTAAGCTGTTCAATACTGGTTTCATCTTGCAGGTCTTTCTGTAGATTACTCTCTATTTCTTCCTGGTATGCCCTGGTGTTAGTAATCGCAGTGAATGTAACATTATTAGTCCTTGTTACCATATGTCTTCTTTCCTTCTGTATGTTTAAGACTATCTTCGCCCTAACCATTCTATGGTCACTTCCAGTTGAAAATTGATTTAATACAGTTACGTCTTGAACAGCGTCTTTTTTGTTAGTAAATATAAAATCAATTTCGTTCTTGTTTAAACCATTTGGTGATTGCCAAGTCCACTTTCTTTGGTCGCTTTTTTTAAAGTGCGTATTCATGACATATAGCCTGTGTTGCAGAAGAAATTCTATGAGAGTTTGACCCCTTTCGTTTCGCAGTGTTAACGTCATCGTAGAACCATTCTACTTCTTCATCTGTATGGGTACTAGTAGGTGCATATACCTGGATGATCTTTAACCGAATTTTTTCGTTTACTTTGTAGATAAAATATATAACTCTATCACTTATGCTTTTAATTGTGAGTATATTCTTTGTGTGTTTTTTATTTACCATAAATCCTACGCCACCATTGGAAGACTCTCCTCGATAATGCAATAGGTTTCCCGACGGAAGTACTATTTGTTCTTCACCCTTTCGCCGTACTTCGAACAATAAAAGTATATCCCATTTTATGTGATTCAGCTCGTTTTCCAGTTCAACTAGTTTTTCGTCCTCCATCAATGTTCTTGTGTTGTATGTTGCCATAAACCATATTCTTTGCCGTTGTCGTTTATGAAGGTAGCCTGGTTGACTCCGGTGATTCTTAGCACCCTCTGTCCCTCTAACTACAGGACTGCTACCATAGCCTGTTTTCAAGGGACTGCCGGAGACTGAGGGCCTTACATTTTCTTCCTTTCTCATTTTACGGGGTTCCTGGCCGTTTCTCTACCACGCTGGCCTGTGCGGGTTGGTAGAAGGATTGTAGGATTTGCTAGGGAATTTGGCGTCATCGACAAGGATGATAGGTTGGGACGTGGTACCCTCTCGGTTAAAGGGATTGAGAGTGAGCCACGGCTCGCATAGGCAGGGTCGCGATCCTGAAGTAGACCTAACTTTACCGGGATCGTAAAATGTATCTACCTGCTACCTTAAAGAAACTTAAATATACCGCCGGAATTAGAAAACAGAAAAATGCTCACATAATTAAAAGCGCGGACGGAAAAATTTGTGATCACGAACAACAGTGTAAAGAATGGGAGAGATACATCACTGACCTTTATGACAATGCTTCTCGAGAAAATGCTCCAAATACTGCCTGTGAAAACCAGTTAGACAGAGGACCCAGTATACTGAATTCGGAAGTCAAAAAGGCAATACAGCAAGCCAAAAACAATAAACACCTGGACCAGATCAAATTCCTGCTGAGCTACTTAAACTTTTGGATGAGGAAACCATTGCCTGCTTAACCACTTTTTTCAACAAAATCTACAACGAAGGAAAAATACCAGATGATTGGTTAGAGTCACTGTTTATAACATCACCAAAGAAAAGCAGACCCACCAAATGCAGCGATTTTAGACTAATCAGTTTAATGAGTCACACACTGGAGACACTCTTACGAACTATACAAAACCGAGTACTCCTTCTATGCGAAAGTGGGATGGGTAATAAGCAATTTGGATTTAGAAACGGTCTAGGAGCTAGAGAGGCACTGTATGCGCGTTCTATTACAAAAAAAGTTGTAGAATTCCTGCACAGAACTTGACCACTATGATATAAGACTGCTGAAATACTTATATTACAATCAAGTAGCCTCTATCCTAATTGGAGACAGTCCAACTGAAAAAATATCCATCAAACGTGGAGTACGACAGGGTTGTTTTGTCACCCACTCTTTTTAATCTGTACTCTGAAGAAATCTTCAGGCAGGCTTTGGATGACAGACAAGAGGGAGTAAGACTAGGTGAAATCAACAGGACAGAAATCAACATTTCAAAGACAAAGTGGATGGCAGTTGGAAAGATCAATATAGATCAAGGTCTGATTTCTCTTAATGGAGAGGTGACTGAAAGGGTAAATCATTTTAAATACCTTGGCAGCTAGTTAAATGTAAATTGTGAGTCTGATGAAGAGATAATAACCAGGATCGAAATATCACGTAAGGCTATTATGATCTGGAAACCAGTTTTATGCAACAGAAACCTGTCGATGAATATTCATAAGAAGGTCCTGAAATGTTATATGTGGTTCAACCTATTGTATGGTTGTGAGACACGGACGTTAAAAACCACAATGCTAAACAAGTTAGAAGCATTTAAGTTGTGGTGCTATAGACGAATCCTAAAGATATCGTGGGTTTCGCACACTTCCAATGAAGATGTTCTTCAAATGATCAATTCAGAACGTCTGCTTATAAACACCATAAAGAGGAGAAAAACAGAATACTTCGGCCATATAATTAAAGGACCTAAACACCATCTACTTCGCCTCATAATACAAGGAAAAGTGGAAGGAAAGAGATGGATTGGTCAAAAGAAACTTTCATGGCTGCGTAATATTAAAAAATGGTGTGGTTCCACAGTAGAAGAATTATTTCGCGCATCAGTCGCGCATCAGTTTTAGGAAATTGTAAACATGATGACGGCCAAGTTCTGAATACGGACACAGCATATATAACACAGCAGTATATATGCTGTGTTATAGCCAACGTCTGAATACGGACACAGCATCCAAAGAAGAAGAATTATTTCTAATAGTTTATTTATCGTATTTGTCTTGAATATTTACTTTTATTTGTTTGTTTTTCCTCCCCTTTAAAATCTCCTCTATAAGTTTCAAAACTTTTTCTCCTCTATAAAATGTTTGTTTTTTTCATTGATTAATCTTAAAAATATACGTTAACTTATTATTTTCTATTACTTGTTTACATTTCATATCAATCCACCATTTTTTCTTTTTCCTTGAATCATGTGCATTTCGGTCTCTGCAGGTTCATTTTTTAAATTTGTATCATTTATAATTTGATTTATATACGGACATATTTTAAACCTTGCCTAATGTTGCTACTATCAATAATGTCGAAATCAATTTTTTATATGGGTAAAGTATTTAACACAATAATAAACATTTTATGACGTATTTATTTTCCTGGATTAACATAACAGATTCTATTTACATTTTGAGAATTTTCTTTTTCTATGTTATACTAACAAAAATTTTATTGTTGCAGGATCTCGTGAAGCAGCTTTCACATACGCCATCAGCAGCGCAGGTGTAGCTTATGCAGTTACAGCGGCGTGTGCTAGAGGAAACATATCAGCATGTGGTTGTGATCCAGGACCGAAACCTAGGGAACCAACGCCAGCTGGATGGAAATGGGGTGGATGTAGTGTTGATATTAATTACGGAGTAAGGTTCGCTAGAAGGTTTTTAGATGCTCGAGAGCTAGAAGGAGACGCGAGAAGTTTGATGAACTTACATAATAATAAAGCTGGAAGGAAGGTAAGTCTTTTAGCTATTGTTTTTGATGTATATACTTATGAATTTAAAGGATTCTATATTTTTTACTTAAAAAAGACTTTTATTTGGTACATATTTTTTGATAATATGTACAATTTTATCTGAAGTTATGATAGCAATAATAATATTATTAGTAATAGTCAAAACAAAGTAGTAATACAATGATTAAAAGTATAATTACCTAGAGTAGTGAAGTATGGCAAATAAAGGAAAGATACAAGATAACTTGAGGAAACGGAAATGGATTTCTGGAGACATTCAGCTGGATAATCTAGACTAGAAAGAGTAACGAAGAACAGATTTTGGAAAAATCATGAATGTAACAATAAAACACTTAAAACATTGTTTTCAAAACTTCCACAAAACTTATTTTAAACTCTTATCACTACAGCTGTTTCGGCTGATTGACTTTCTCAATTGATCTAATTTTGACATGCGTTTACACTTTATATTCTTTAATGGAATAGGTTAAGGAGAAGAGAACTGTTTGTCTCAAGTTGGTCATTTAGAATTATATCTGTGTTTTTTAATTTGTGGATTTCCATAGATTCTAACAAAGATAGCTTAATGCCTTTATTTTGAATGTGAAGAATTTTAAATTCGTCTTAAAAGAATGATGATGATCTAGAAAATGAAGTGCGTATGTACAATCTGTTTTTCTATTATTGAAAGCCCTTTTATGTTTTGCTATTTGTTTATTAATATGTCTGTCAGTTTGACCGATATAAGTTTTTGGTCAGTCGCCACATTTAAGTTGCACACCACTAAGTAAGTGTTTATTATTTTGGCACTTGTTTTTTTTTTTTAAATATATTTGCCTAAGTTTTTATGATATTTTGAATGTATATGTAATCGAGCAGAAGGTACTGAGTTGTTTCTCTGGTGGTGGGGTACACTTCTTGTGTAGTTTTTGATTTAACATTTTATTAATTGTTTGTTCGTTGTATCCATTGTTTACTGTGATTTGCTTAATGATATTTAAGAATCAGAATTTCTGTCTTTAAGTTTATGTCGTATTGGATGGGATGATAATTTGTGTATAGTCGTGTCAGTATGGGTAGATTTATGAAATATGGAGAAGTGAAGATAATCGTCAAGTGTATGTTGAGAAACCATTATACCCAGAAAAAAAAGTGACTATTTGGTAGGGTTTATAAGCTAGTAGAATTATTGGTCCGTATTTTTTTAGATGGGATGGTGGCCAGAACGATGTTCAATAAGCAGTCAATGGTGACCGCTGTAGGGCTATGATTACTGACTTTTCATTCCTAAACTCAACAACCATGATGTTGTCGAAGGAAATATTTCATGGTAACTAAAAACTAGGTAGACTCGAAGTAATGGGTGATATTACTAACGAAAAAAACAAAGATAACTTAAAGCTAGATCTAAGCTAAAGTGCAATTTTCGGCTTCTGCCTTTCTCATAAATGCATTATAACAATTGACGTTTACAAAAATATATAGTAAATAAGTCCTTTAAAGCTCTTTAAGCTCATACTTTTCTTTTGATGCCTTTAATTTATATTGAACTGAATTGGAGAAGTGGACATTTACAGTCTACAAAAACTCCCTTTTTATTTTTATACATCTTCATAATGCTCAAAATGGTGATATTTTAGATCTAAAAAACTACAGACCTATTAGTATGCTCTCCCTTACATAAAAACTATTTATGAAGATATCAAAATGGCTTGTGAACACACTGGATAGTTAGCAACCTTGCAAACATTCTAGTTTCCGCTTCAGATACGGAACAAATGCTCATCTATAAGTTATTTAAACGCTAATAGAAAAATACACAGAATACAACAAATCTATCTTTCGTATATTCCTAGACTATGAAAAGGCGTTTGATATTATAGATGATCATAAAATGCTTCAAGTATTGGCTGACTGTCATATTGACTACCGATATATTGCCTTGATTAAGAGCTTTAATGAACATGGTACAGCTTGTATCCGACTTCATGAAGATACCAAAAAGTTCCCAAAAGAACGTGGAATTAGACAGGTTAATACTATCTCCCCGAAAATTGTTTAAAAATTGTGAAATAGAAGAAATTTCAAAAGGGCGATATTATACCAATTTCTCTGTGCGAATCTTTCTTTTGTTAGCAAAGTTGTGGAAATTTATCAAATTGAAGATGCAAGAATAGTCTGAATACATGAGGAGATTGACATTCTCAAACCCAGAGGATAGAAGAAGTAGGGGATGACCGAGTCAAAAATAAATTGATGATGCAGACGAAGATCTTAAGATTCTAAGAGTCGGAAGATGGAGGGAAGTTACTAGGAATCGACAGGAGTGGCGACTTGACTCACTGATGATGATGGCTGTTATTCTAATACCTTTGTTTAAATTTATAACTTTCTCATTTTACAACTCTTTGTGCTATCTCTTCAATCTATCTTTACAATTTACTTTTATAATTCTTAGCTTATTATTAAAATAAATTCTGAAAGATCCAGAAGAGATTAATTCCAGATAAACATATTATCAAATGCCCATCGAATATTAAATGTATTTATAACAACCATTTTTTAGTGTTTTATGAGATTAAATTATAGTGAGCGAAACCCTTCTAAAAAATATGCACATCGTTGGTGAGCAGCAGGTAGTTTCGATAAATACATAAAATTAACTCAACTTCCAGAGTGATTTCTGATCTGCCTGACGTTTGTGCCTCCGAGGCACTCAATTAAGTAATTTCTATGTGAAAAATTAACAAGTCGGGCGTCTTATTTACAAAATTGTGCTTAAATAAATTAGCATCAAGAATTTTATACTTGTGTCTACAGTAAAATCAGGGTCGGATTTATTTTGATTTTCTATACCAATACAATTTTTTTATTTTCTTTCTAAAATTAACCCTTTAATCGGCAAAATAGAAATCGGGGGTTTAACTTTCTGAAAATTTTGGTTTCGGGGTAATTTTGGTACACGAAATACGAATGAAAAGTCAATTTCTCGATATCTTTATTGAGTTAGCCACAAAGTGAAAAAGAAGAATGCCGCCCATATGGCCGGTATATCGTTCTACAGGGAAAAATGAACTAGTGCTTTTTTGTTGTTTATAAAAACATTTAAATTTTTAATAATATAAACTTTGTAAAAAAATTAATAGATAATAACTAATAAATAAAATACACATTAACGACGAACGTGGTAGTCTTTCCAACAATTTTTGGCACCGGAATAATATAAATGCAGTTGACATTTTGGGCAGAAAGTGTGTGTCTCCGATTTCTTGCAGTATTTGCAGGACTTTTTACGGCCTGGAATCCATTCAGGAACATGATCTACTCCATCGTACCGTAAGTCTTCAACATGATGCGCCGCCTTTCTACCAGCATTAGTACTATTAGTAGGGAGCGGTGAGTTTGAAGGTCGACCAATGGGTCTTTTCTGAACAGAAGAACATAGACCATGAGCAATTTTCACACGAAATTGGAATAGTCTCATATTTGTTTCTTGTGAAGCTTCTTCTCTGAAATCTGTTTTCTTGGCATCTTCATTATATGATCTGCGATACAAAATGAACGCATTTGTGACAGCCATATCCAGAAGATGGTAAAAGATGCGTGTCATAGCATCCTTTGTTTTAATGCGCATTCCACTTCGTCCCATATGAGAGTCCATGAGGTCAGCTCCACCCATATGCGAATTGTACTCACGAATTATTTGAGGGTAGTCAACATTAATGTATTCTTTCTTTTTTTGTCGTAACGAGTCGTTTTTGCTATCTGTTTGTCTAAATTCAATTTCCGAAACGGTTTGACCCCAACGAAAGTTGAACAAAGTGTTACGTTCTTGGTGTCTTTCCAGAGGACAGTGGTAAGATCCACACCATATGCACAACCCATATACTCCACTGCTTAACCTCGTTCCGCGTCTTTGATTTCTCTATCTGTATCAAGCGGAAGTTTACAATTGGGAATTCGATTTGCACGTATTGTCCCCAACTCCAAAAATTCCACGAGCTCGTAAATAAACTAGAAGAGGCAAGAATGTATAAAAATTATCACAATATACAATATGGTTTTTAAAATTTGGAATTGTTTTTGACAAACGAATAACACGTTGCTGGTAGCTCCGAGGTCTGGTGTTCCTGGCACGATGATGTTATCTCCAGCACCATTATATATCTCAAATTGGTACGAATATCCTGTGGTATCGCACAGAACAAACAACTTAATTCCCATTTATGAGGTTTGTTCGGCATGTACTGGCGTAAATGGTGCGCCATTTTTGTCGAACACATTTGCTCGTCAACACATAACCGCGCATTCTTTGGAACGGAATTGAAGAACATGAACATGCATTTAAAATATTAACAACTTCCTGATTTTAAAAAGCGAAATCATATCCAGGTTGTCCTTTTTGGATACGTTCTGCTTCATTAGCAAAACAAACATATTTTTTTATCCGCTCAAATTTCTTCAGTGGCATACACTGAGGAATTTGCCTAAATCCGAATTCTCCCCAGTGTTACTCCATATTGGGATAACGGAAAATGGACATGTACAATAGAATTTCGGACGTATCGTCGAATCTGCACTGCATCAACGTTGAATTGTGTGTTTATGTATTTCAAACGTGCGTTCCGATTGGTTTCATAAACAACCAGGTCGATCAGTTCATCCGTAAAAAAATAAGAAAAATACTCCATTGGTGTCTTCGGTTTTTTTACAGTATAGGGCAATGTAGTGTTTCCTCGAAATGCGACTTCATTGACATGCAATTGCATTGACTTTTTTGACCATACAATTTTCGTAAACTCAGCTGAATTTTTGTCGATCGCATCCAAGCCTGAAAACAGAAAGAGAAAAAATTGGTATTGCATTATGACTTTCCGTGTTTCATTAGCATACCTGTGCCAGTAAAGCCACCCGCTGATGGTACTATTTGCGGTCCCGTAGTTTCTACAGTTGGTAACGGGGATCTGGGTCTTTTCTTTGGTTTGAACGTAGTGGTTGTTGCTAGTTGTGTGGAAGTTGATGCAATTGGTTCTTTTGATATTAACGGTACGGGAGATACTGAAACGTCTATTTGAGTATTTGGATCAGTTGTTGAAACTTCTGGTGACTACACCCACCCACTAAACATTCACTAACATTAGTGAGATTACTTAGTTCCAACGAAAGGTTCATGGAGAGATCCAAATCAATGATATTTTCACGTAAACAAGGAGCAATCATCTCATCGTTTTCGGCTGTGAGCACATCCGCCTTGTAGTCATAATCCGGAGCGGCTATGCTATCATCATCATCTTCGTAAACTGACTCGTCATCTGAAGCAAGATTAAAGTTCAAGATCTCGTCGATCTGTTCATCGGTTAATGTGGAAAGATCGTATTTTGTTCTTTTTTCCGCTTCTGTCAGCTCGTGATACCTTTTCGAACCATACTTTCTTCGTATTTGAGATCTATTCTTTTACATGGTCTTCAGATAGAAAGAAAAAAATGTATAAATAATACAAATATGTAGTTTTATTCAAATACGCGAAGGAATTATTTTTACCGTACACCGACAAGCCGGCCAAAAGGCGGGTATCACTCAACACTCAAAAAGTAGCACTAATTTTGCATTTCTCATCAAACACGCTAGCAAAGTATCAAAAAAATACTATAAGTACTTACCAAATAAAATGTCAAATCAATTGGACAACTAGAACTATTTTATTTTACGGTTCGATTCCACGTGTTCCAGAGCAATAATTTGTATGTACGATTCACTTGCTTGTTTCTACGGAACTGGCTATATCTCTCAAGTAACTGAACCTACAACTTTTAAACCGTTACCGTTGGTCGACTCTATTCTTGCCCAAAAGCGGTGTACTCGATGTGAGAGCAAATAAAGTTTACATTTTAAAATAATTCGGTTATTTTAATGCCGGCCTTATGGCGGGATTACCGATTAAAGGGTTAAAGCTGGGAATATTTAATTAGATTTTCAAATTTTTTATCTACTTATTCTTGTTTTACCTTTTTATTAGTCAATTTTGCCTGTTTTAGTTTTCTTGGATTGGGCCTTCATACTATATTATCTCTCCATCTTTTCCGTGGTGGGCCCACACTTCTACTACCCAACAGCGATTTGTCTCTTGCTATCTGAACTACCCTATCGTCTGCTATTGTGCTTTTATGATTGTTCCATAATCTTTTTCTTCTCAGTATCCACTCGCCCATCTTTTCTACCTTACATGATGTTCTAATTTCGTCACTTCTTTTTCTTACTAATCCCATTCCTGTTGTCTTTAGTATTCTCTTCGTTGTGGATATATCAGATCTCGTTCCTGCCGTGTATGTCATTATTAGTTTTATATCCGTTTTATAAATTCTTGTCTTAGTTTCTTTTTTTTATGTTATAACCATAACCTTTCCTTAC
Organism: Diabrotica balteata; assembly: GCA_918026665.1. NCBI lineage: Eukaryota > Metazoa > Arthropoda > Insecta > Coleoptera > Chrysomelidae > Diabrotica > Diabrotica balteata. Next base: position 44,847,827 of record OU898276.1, on the reverse strand, counting down.
GGATTTAATTATTTCATCCATTATAAAATTAAAGAATACAGGACTGAAAAAGTCACCCAAGTCATATACCTGTGACTGTGTTAATTTCTTGTCGGGTTAATGCAACACATAGTAATTCGTACGCCGAGCCGGTTTCTCGGAAGATCACTTTAAGCATGCTTCTGACAATCTTTCAATCCAGATTTTCTAGTACATGGCCTATCTTGGGTAAGGCCAAATTCATGATATCTAAATTAGTAAAGTTAAATTAGTAAAAGGCATATATCCTCGTAGCTTGCCTTGTCTGTATACGACTTCCTGGTTACCATATACAGCAAAGATCGAGGACCATCTTCTAATCTTAGTACTCTTTCAACCTTAGGCTGCTTATTATTTTTTTTTTTTTCAAATAACCGAACTTATAGAATTCGGATAAGATACCTTTAGTCATCTCAAGGTCTTTGGCAACACAGTTCACTAGAAAGACGTTATGCGGAACACTAAGAAGATCCTCCTGAACTTCTGTCGCCACATTGAATCTAGCACTATTTCTCTAGGCGTAATTTGGCATAAATTCATGAAAACTTGATCGCCGGTCATCTTTGATCTCATGTTAAAGGGTTCGTGCTTCTTCTGTTTCATTTGAGCCAGCACAGGTTGCAAGACGATTTATGTGAAATACTTTTGGTTTATCATTCTTCAACTTTTTAATTCGGTATATTACGTCATTAATTTTTTTTTAATTTTATATGGACCTTTCTGTTGTCTTTGCAGTTTAGGTGACAAGGATTATAAAGCCAAACAAGATGACCTACTTTAAAGCTTTCATTCTTGCATCAAAAATCATATTGATATTTCATTTTGTCACTGGCTAACTGGATGTGTTGTCGGGCAAGTTCATGAATAAAATTATATCTGGTTGAATGCTCCAATAAATGAACTTGAATCAAATTAACAACAGATATCGAGCACAGTTTTTTTAATAAATGTTGCCAAAGTACTTTCGCTACTAGAGCATCTTCAGAAGCATTTCGTCAAAATTAGGCTATCCAACAATATAATGGTGAATGTCATAAACATTAACCAATACACTTACACAATACGAGACAAAAAACAAACAGTTTAAAAACTATTATAAATTTGAAGAAGCTACATATTAGGTGGCAGCAGGAGTAATAATGTATTCTGACGCAATACTTGTGATACTTTACTTTTAGGTAAAATCAACTAAAGCTTAGATTCTGTACCAGAAGATCATCTTTTAGTACTAGAAAATTCCATTGGGTCCAGTAAGGCCTGACTTCTGAACGACATGCACTAATGTCTTGCCAAGAAGGTATCTTCGGTATCTTCTGGTACTTCGACGTATCCAATCCAATAATCTTTTTATACATGGATCAGCTGCTTGGGCGTCTTGTAGCTATTGAGACTACCAAATATAATTAACGACGGTAGTTCGTCTGACGGGGCAAAGTCGTTCCTCTAATTAAAGATACAATTTTAGTAATTACAATTTGTACTGCATGGTGATGCTGAAGAGAGGAGGGAAAACAACTGGGGAAGTTCTACATATCCTCATGAACAAAATATTGACCACAAAAGAAATACCCGATAGCTGGAACGATGCGGAGACACTATTAATGTTCAAAAAAGATGACCGAAAGAACTGAGAAAACTATAGACCTATAACATTACTAAGTGTTGTATTTAAACTACTAACGAAGATCATGACAAATAGACTAACAACTAAGCTTGACGAATACCAAGCAAGAGAACAAGCGGGATTAAATTATTTTACAAATCCCATTATACATGGCATTTATAGACTTCCGAAAGGCGTTTGACAGTATAGAATATTGGGCCATCAAAAAATCTTCGCCGATCACACTCTCCGGCAAAAAGATGAAAGATGGAATAAGCGAATTCTACACTGGGGACCATGGGAAAAGAAAAGGGAGGAAGACTACAGATGAGATGGACTGACGATCTTAAGAGAACGGCAGGAAAGGACTGGATACAGATCGCCCAAAATAGAGACCAATGGAGATTAACAGGGGAGGCCTATGCCCAAGAGTGGGCGTTTAAGGTTGATTAGATAGATAGATTAGATAGACTGGATGGCCATCTTAACTAAGCATCGGCATTTGAATGAGCTTTTACAGCCCTACGTCGCCACCATTCCAACATCTGAATTTGCGTCTGTTCGGCATTGTGTTACAAACTACTTTTCGTACGATTTCTTCCAGACAATTATCGTTGTATTTGTCGCTCTCTTAAGAGGTTCGTACTCGATAGCTTCGTGAAGCTTGACTAGCTATTTCGTGTTCTATGATAATATCGAGCGCTTCATCTAAAACTTTTTTGCTAGCCGTAAAGTTTTCTGTAGTTCACTGATGAACGCATTGATAAAGGTATCTTTAGCAGTTTTTTCCAATATATTGTCTGGTGCCTCCGGATAAGCCAACAGCGCTATACCAGTAACATCTGCTTCAAATTCTCACTTGCTCGTTAAATTCTACTTCTTATTTGTACATTGTAGACTTTTTGTAGATAGGCATCTCCGAAACGTTGTCTAGTCGAGTGAACACAAGGTCTGGTATCATTTCTCTTGACCCTAGGAATCGATCTTAGGATATCTGTAGCACTGTCTCGTAAAAGAGCAGTCAAGGAAACAGCCTTTTCTTGTTCGGCTGTCCAATGGTTCGCGTTGCAATAGGTTCAAATTGTCTAATGTATATAGGAAGACTTTCCTTCAAATGGTGGCAATTTGAATCTCACATGATGTGTCATTTCGCCTCATAGTGATTCTTCTTTTACTACGGGACTTTTAGTACTAAATAAACTCGTTGGGCTTCCATGATGAGATTTCTGTTACAGAAGCCAACTAGGAGAAAATTCGTAAGACTTTTTTAAGTAAATTTTTAAATTTACTTAAAAGTTAATTATTTAAAGTAAATTTCGTAAATAAATTTTTTATGTTTAAGGATTAATTAAAAGGAGAGATTCACTTTGTAACACAGATTTTCAATTAAAAAAAATATCTGACTCTCAATCTGACAATTTCAATAAAAATTCAGAGTTCAAATATATCTAATTTTTTGTGAAAATGTCCATATTATATTGTGTCAAATCAAATACTGTGTCAAAAATAAGAAATCGAAATATTAAAGTTAAATATGAAATTTAATTAAAATTCTGAAAACATTTTGAATTTTTTTCATGATATTTTTTTCTTTTTTACGTGTTTTTACCTGTTTTTATGTGTTCCTCTACTCCAATAAAAAAAATATATTTAGAAAAGTTATGCAGATTTTTATTACAAACATTTTGATACTAAACTTACCTGGTTGCCAGCGACTTACGGGTTTTTCGAAAACTAAAGCACTTTTTGGGCGTTCGCCGCTTGCCTATATTTACCATTTACCACTAAATAAAAATTGCAAAGCATCTATCTTAGTAGATATCGTAAATCCAGTGACAATATTTAAGAGTCTGTATTCATTGGTAATTCATAATAATAATTGCAATTTTATTTTTTAGGCTGTCAAAATGAATCTCATAGTCGAATGTAAATGTCACGGTGTCTCCGGAAGCTGCACCATGAAGACATGCTGGAAGACCCTTCCAACGTTCCGACAAATAGGCGACTTGTTAATGAAGAAATATTATCGAGCCAGATCGGTAGCGGCGAGTTCCGGACAACGTCTGCATGGTCCAAGAAACGTCGATTCTCCGAGAAGATCCAGAAGACAGCAGCAACACTTAGTGCTGACTAAGGGGAAGGTACCAGTTAAGAAAATGCCAAAGATGTCTGAGTTAGTATTTTTACAAATGTCTCCCAATTATTGCGAGCGAGACCTGGCCGCAGGATCATTGGGTACTGTGGGCAGACAGTGTAACCGAACCTCTAGAGGTAATTAAAATTTAATAATTTAGTTTTTTTTCCTTCTAAGCACCTTCTTTTAAGGTCGACAAATATTTACGGCAAATTTTTATCTGTTCGTTTGACGAATTTTTTATTTTTTAATATTTTTGTATTTCTTGGGCCACCTGTTAAAGTTTTATAACAATTTTAATATATTTTAAGCTTTAACTAAATCATCATGATAAAAATGTTGATCATATAAATAGATTAATAACTACGTGATCTAAAAAATAGCGTTAATTCATGGCAATATTTATTCGTTATTTGTATCTGAATAGCTTAAAAATCTTCTTTATACGTACTTAATATACTGAGCTGAGCAATATGTACATTTTTGGAGAGTATGTCAAAATTAACGCCTCGTATGAATTTGTAAATTATGTATCTAATCTAATGCAAATATTATCTTTTAAACAATTAACATCAACCAAAATCGCAAGCGCTGGATCCAATAGTATTGAAATCCACTCCATCCTTTTTAAGTTTGCCAAATTTCATATTTGTATTTTATTTCGTATTTGTATGAACATAGATTATCCCTCTACTGCATAAATTATTGTAAACATGAAATAAAAAATATTTTATGTACTGTGGTTTTTATGTTGTCCATACGTACACAATTTAATGGTATTTCTTGATGTTTTGCAGGAGTTTTTCTTGTTCTTTTTGTTGATGTTAGGGTTGTTCCATTCGTTAACGCAGGTGGAGTTCCTTGATGACTAGACGTTGAAGTTTCTTGATGACTAGAGGTTAGAGTCCCATTTTGTCCTACTGGACAACCTCTCTTTCTTATTAGTGACTTCCCAGATTTACACAAATGTTTAAAAACGGTTTTTTTGTAGTCAAATAAAGGCATATATCAATTTTGTTCATATTTTGGCTATGCCAGAGTATCCATGTGTTCACACCACATAGATCCAATATATAAAAAAAAATTTATTTCGTTTATACCATTTTCTGGATCTTAGATAGATTCTGTAAAGCCCCAGCATCGAGTCTAATAAGTCCACTCCTACTATCAACTGATTATAAACTTCAACAGCTTGAGGGCGTGGAATCTCTTTGTACGTTTTTTCTTTTCGGTACCTACGTTTTGTGGTTATATGTTCACTGCCAACGTAAGTTGGTAACATATTTACTGGTTTACCAAGTTATTAGACTTATGTTTACGTTTTCAATAAGGGCAACCTTTTATAAAAAAAACACGTTCTTTTTCGAATGGGATTCCTGAATTTGGAACACGTTTTAATCGAACCTTACCTAAACGCAACAATCCATTTTTTGTAACATAAATCTGTAATTTTGGACTATTAAGCCAGTTATCGAAAAATATTTTATGACTAACGTTCTTCAGCACTGTCTCTCTCAGTCTAGTTTGTCAGACTCATTAATCAAGCGCTTCATTTGGAAAAGTATTGCTTAGTTCACCAGCAAAAGTATCAAAGTCATAACTAAAACCGATACACCTCCAAGTACTTGATTTTTGTATCCCTAGTTGTGATGTTTTGCAGATTATATTGTTTAAGGTGGTCCCAGCATTTCGTAGGAGTAATTTGTTCGTCAACAGCTAGATGTTACTCATTGGGAACCTCTAAAAAGCGTTGTTTAATATTGTCTAATAGAGGTCGAATTTTCAACAGTTTATCATGGCCTGGATTACCAACAGAAACGGAGTTACTATTATCACTGAGACGAAGGTGTTTCTTTATAATGTCCCATCTATTCCAAGGCATAGATTCAAATACTTCTGGTTGACCCACAGTTGCATTCCAGTAAAGTCTCGGTGATGGTAATTTCACCAAAGACATAAATGTTGCAGTTTCTATGAATTGGTTTATTTTGTTTTCGGTAATAGCAGGTTTGTTTACGTTATCCTGCAGAGCTTTTATCTTTGATTGTCCAACAATCATGGATAAAAATTCATTTGGAAACAAAAACAAAAAAAAATCTGCAGGAGTTTCTAACTCAAGGATACGTCTGGTAGCTCTACAAGGCCCTCGAGTGCATAATCTCTTTTATTAAAAGCTTTAAATGGCCTGATTCCTATAAAAAATTTTCAGATTTCGGTTTTTTTATTGACAATTCTATTTATACCAGAGCAAATAGGTACTGCAAACACTACTTGATAGTGTCGTTGAGAGTTTTAAAGAGGCAGGTCTGGATCTTATTATACGGAAAACCAAAATACTCGTAATAAGTAAACAAACAGCATATAAAACCGTCTATATATGTAAATAATACCAAACTTGAGCAAGTTGATAAAATCGTTTACCTTGGACAGCAATTAAATTGTAACGCAGAAAGTCACGGCGAAATTAGATCTAGGATAGAGCAGGCTAGAGCTACTTTTCGAAGGATGTCCAAGGTGTTATGTAACAGAGACCTAAAATTGGCATTAAGGATCCGCCTGTTTCGCTGCTACGTATTCTCGGTCTTATTTTATGGTGTCGAGTCCTGGACTGTGAATAAAATCGATCTAAACAGCTTTGAGGCTTTCGAAATGTGGTGCTATAGAAGAATTTTAAAAGTTTCCTGGGTGGAGAAGATTAAAAATTCCACAATACTAGAACGTCTCAGCAAGACCACTGAGATCATAAAAAGTATCAAGCAGAGAAAGCTGGAATATTTCGGACATGTAATGAAAGGTCCCAAATATGGGTTGCTACAAAATATCATGCAAGAAAAAATAGCAGGCAAACGCAGTCCAGGATGAAGAAGAACCTCATGGTTAAAGAACTTGCGAGATTGGTATGGTGTTGATACAAGCATGCTATTTAGGGTGGCAGTGAATAAAATTAAGATAGCTATGATGGTAACCAACGTTCTGAAAGGACATGGTACATAAAGAAGAAGAAGAAATAGGTAGGTTTTCATCCAAATTCTTTATTCATTGCTATCACTATTATTAGACTGGGACTGATGACATCGAGGAATACACTCATTATGGAAATCTGAACCTTATTCGTCTTCACTTAGTTCTCCACCACCAGGAATACAGTTAACGTATTTAGATGAGCCAGAAAACTTCCCAGGATCCATTCTGAAAACAAAAACCAAATGATAATTTTTCTAAAAACGGCATAACTAAAATAATATTGAATAAATTCGAAACCATTTATAGATTTTACGGATTTATACCAATTTAGTCGGAATGCATACGAAACCATATAATATGTTTATAAACATATTTATCGAGTACAAAAATATTTATACTATAAGTCATAATACTTTCCAAAAAATGCTTTCCAACAAATAAATTCACTATTTCGATAAAAAAATATTGCTTCTAATTGGAGTCATACGTAAGGTACCGTTAATTCTATACAAGAGTACAAACAAATGAGATTACAACGATCTTTTTCTTGATTGGTAGGCAACCAAATGCGTAGTATAATGAGTACTAGCTATAATGTAGTCAGAATTTTCGATGGGTGGTGGATATTATGCATACTACAACTCTTTGAAATTTTGAAACCATAAAAGCTTTTGTATGCAGTAGAGGATTATGAACTTTTTGAAACGTTTTCACCAAAATATGAAAGATTTTTTTGCCGTTATTGTAAGTCTTATATTATACCACCAAAACGAAAGCAGAGACCATCTAATCTGCATACAAAAATTCCCCACCGCTAAAAGAAGTAAAACGGTTTTATCAGCATGTCAACTGTGTTTTGTTATTTTTATAAAATCTATACATAGGTTCTAAATTATAATTTTATTCATCTTATTTGTCTGATTTGATACCAAGCTGTTAAATTTTGATAAAATGCTTAAAAACAGCTCTAAAGTAATCTAGCAATAATGATCGCAGTGAAGGCTTATGCATGCTATACACACTACGGTTTACCGGTGGGGTCTACCTGTGCAGGCACGCATGCGCAGGTAGACCGGAACGTGTGTGGGAATAGAACTGTGCAGTTTTTTGAATCTGCACAGGCAACCGGAGCAAAATCAAAAATCACCCTACGATGTACCTGTGCGTCTGTGCGTGTACTCCGGCCGCCTGCGCAGGTCGCGTCAGTTGTTTTCTAGTGTTTCTCTGGGAAAGTCGTCTTTAACTTGACGACTTTCCCAGAGAAACTAAAAAAACGCTTGAAGAATTTATTGAAATTTATAGAATTCATCCATGTCTTTGGAAAATCAATAACAAAGATTAAAATAATCGAGATGAAATAATTGCTGAAAATTTTAAATCCTCATAACTTCTTCCAGTTGCGAGAAATCTCAACGTAACTAACAATCTATCATGCGCAGAAATACTATTTCTCATAACTGTGTCTTTCTTTTTTATCATAGGAGTAACCATTTCAAGTAATTTAATGTATGTTTTCTCGTCCATCCGGAGATAGTTTTTAAAATCTTCTGGTTCAAATGTCAATTCATTGAATAAGTTCACACGACTGTATCACAAAATAATAAACAATCATAATGCCCACTCTCCATGGAAAATTAAGTACGCGCATCTCCTTCGTCAAGGCGTTCCGCCATGTTTTAGAGGGAACCACTGTTGTTTATGTGGTGTGCATAGAAAAATTAACTCGGTTTAATGGACTTACGGCAATCAAAGGCAAACTATACAATTATATTAACATTGTTAAATATATTAACATAAATATATTATAATTAAACGTAAATATAAACAATTACATAACCTCACAAATCATATGACTGTGTTATGTGTTTCCTTCTAAAACATGGCGCGCGTGCTGAAAACTTCAAAGGCTCCATCTAAGAGTGGGCATTCTGATTGTTTATTATTCTGTGACTGTATGTTTTCCTTTTCAACAACCAATAGGTACACACCACTTTTTTCGCTTGTTTTTCACTGTTTTTTTAACTTTTGTCTTTAAAATTAAAACAAGGCCTAACAATGCCAACGCGTCATCGCTAAAGGAACTGAAGACCGCACCGGTATACCGGAGAGTCCCCATACACGCTACCGCTGTTTCGTTGACCTGTACAGGCATACTTGCACAGGTAGACCTCTCCGATAGACCGTAGTGTGTATGGCGCGCATTAAACACATTTACGCGATGGCGCTCACGATGGCGACCGCGATTTGACTTGTCTGAAACAAAGAAGTCAACCAGCATATACTGGTCGCGACCTGCTGGCGATCAAAGGAATTTATGCAGCGTTATCACAGCAATCGAGGCGATACAATTAGTTTAGCGTTCAGAACGCAGCAGTTTACGTGTATCGCTGATCGCGAAAAACTTATTGAAATTGTTAAATATAATATATTGTTTAATGCATACGTATTAGAAATAAAATCGTTCTGTATCATTAAATGGTTCCTTAAAATTTGTTTGTTGTTTGGTGACTTTTTTTCTGATCTAAACTTTCATCCAAACTCTCAAAATTCGTTTTAAACTCTCTATAGAAACGGTTCTCATCTCTGCATAGTTCTGGGTACAATTTATGAAATTCTTCTTGTTGCTTTCTCACGTTAATGTCATGTATCCAAACATCTCTTCTTTTTCTGCAAAAGAATTCGCACAAATATCTGTATTTGTAAATGGAAAAATAGAATGCCTACACATGCCTTTTAATAAATTTTTTCAATGCTTCTTCTCGTAAATCGCTCTTTTTATAAGTTTTATTTCCAACTATATTTTAAATCGCAGGTCATACAGAAACCAAGATCGCCATCGTGGACACGAACGTGATCCTGGTCGCTTAGATGTGCTCTTCGCTTCATCAACAAGGAATACGTGAATAAATAGCATAAATAGCAGAGCTTACACTTGAACTCTGTGGCAATAGTTTACTTCTATATTGACGCAAACTTCACCCATATTGCTTTTGGTGAGCTGTGGAATATTCTTTGCAGTATCTATTCGTCAATTTCTCTTTGATATACCGTATGTTGATGAAATTTTTCTAACTGAAACAATATTGAAAAAGTTTGGAAGATATCTATTTTCGATATTGTATAAAATCTTTTTTGTGTGTTTCAATAAGATCGAAAATACAATCAATCATTTAACTCATTAAATATAATAAAACACTAATTCTAAAATAAAAGAAAACCGCTCTTGATTTTATTGATATTATTTATAATAATTTTATTTGTTCTAGGAACCGATGGTTGTGATCTAATGTGCTGCGGAAGAGGCTATAACACTCACCAGTACACAAAGACCTTTCAATGTAGGTGCAAATTTCACTGGTGTTGTAAAGTGGAGTGCGATACGTGTAGCGAAAGAACTGAAGAATATACGTGTAAATAGAAACAGCGCTGTTTAATTTTTTGTATTAGAATAACTTAATAAATTATTTAATTTATAATCCACGGAATAAATAAACTGGAATAATAGGAAAGGTTACAAAAGTCCATATTAATGTTTTATCAAAAAAGCTTAATATACGTATATAATTGCAAATATAAAAGTAATAAGAGATTTCTCTGTAAGATCATTATTTTTATGCTGGAGCTATATATCTCAATATATTCTCCTAATTTTAAACGTATGTACAAATGTCAGTTTGATTAACTGCATTATAAACGTAGTGCTCCTGCAGTGGGATCTTGTACTATAGCTAAGATAAATTATAGAATATGTGGTTTACTTTCTTATCTACCTTTTAGTTACCCCCATATAATCGTAATTTAACATTTTAAATTATATACGGATGTAGACATATCATTTACATGACATTTAAAACAATAATAATTAAAATCGGTTAGAAACGTCAAATTTTAGAGGTGTTTCCAATCTAAATGGCTCACACTGTATATCGACACTAGACGTGTTTGATATTGTTACTCCAATAAAATGCCAAATTTACCCTTACATTTTTTAATCTTTTCTGATTTTAAGTAAATTTCCTAACTTCAAAATAAATACAACATATACGCTTCCGAAGCAGCTAAAGCTGTTTTCACTTGAAGATCTTTTTTGTATAGGGGATCATCCCATTCTGGGTTTGATTTTACAGTTTCTGGTATGACTTCACTGTTTCTACTACTTTTCTTCATTCTTCTTTCTCTTTGATTGTCCTTTCTATATTTCTAATTTCCATGTTCCTTTAATCTTCTTCCACCTGTTATCTCCAACTCAGTTTAGGTCTGCCTCTGGTTCTTCTATCTGGCGGTATCCATTCAGTTATAACTCTTAACGGATTGCTCTTCTCCCTTCTCATCATGTGTTCATATCATCTAATTCTTTGCACTTTTATTCCTGTGACTACGTTCTCTTGACCCATCCATTCTTGTATTTCGTAATTCATCCATTGTCTTGCATTTCTTTCATTTTTCCTCTTTGGTCCCAGTATTTTCTGATATTCTTCCTCTTATACACTTTTAATTGCTCTTCTTCTCTTTCCGTTAATGTAAATATTTCTGCAGCATATACTACTATTGGTCTTATGGTCGTTTTGTAGATTTTCATTTTTGTATTTCGACTTATCTTCTTATTTCTCTAAATTATCTCTTCTATTCTATTCTATTCTCTTCTATTATCTCTAAACATTTTTTATTTCTATCAAATGCTGTATTTTTCGCTTGAATTATTCTTTTTTATCTATACCTTCATTTCTTCTGTTGACTAGTACTGACAAATATTTGAATGTTTCAACCTCTTCGAAACTGTGTGCATCTATTGTCCGTTCTGTCATTTGTGTCTTCTTTTTTTTTTGCTTATGTTCATGTATTTTCTCTAATGCCCTTTAATCGGTTGCTGTTGTTTTATCTATGGTTATGTCATCGGCATATCCTATTATTTGTACTGCATTCTTGTTTATTGTTCCTGCGTTTGACAGCTTTTTTATTATCTTGCCTAGGAATAGAATAGATAGTACCGTTCAGAGCACATCTCCTTGTCTTATTGTTTGATCCTATGTTTTATTTATATAGCCTGTTAGTTTATTATAAGTATATTTCTCCGTCGTACTCATACGTTTCCTCTATCACTTGTTTTAGCGTAAGTATAGCCTATCGTGGATCTTCCTTTTCTAAAAGCGTACTGGTAATTTCCTATTGTTCTGTGTATATTGTTAGGATGTCTTTAATTATACCAGTCATTACTTTATATTACATTCAGTAAAGTAATTGCTCGCTAGTTTTTGCATATTCTATGGTCATCTTGTTTTGGAATTGTCACTATAAATCCCTTCTTCCATTTTTCGTGGCATTATTTCTTTGCTCCATATATTCTGTATTAGTTCATAAGTATGTCTGTATAGTGCCTCCCCACCGTATTTTACAAGTTCTGCACATATTTCGTCTTCTCCCGCCGTTTTCTCATATTTAAGTTTACATATTTTCTCTTTCACTTCTGTATAGGTCAATTCTTCTTCTCCTTTATCTTGTTCTGTGTCCGTTATTGTTTTTCTTTCTTCTCTACCCGTTTCTTGATATATTTTTTCGAAATATTTCGGCCATTTTTCTGCTTTTAAGCTATATTAGCTATCTATTTTTGGTTATCTAGTTTTAAGTATTGGTATAATTGTTTTACTCATCCACAAGGAATCTACGTTCCTGTAGTTGGCTGTATACCATATATTAAAAAATTTATTAAAAATCCTTTGTAAAAGGTATATATTAAGTTTGCTTAATATATATTAAGCTATTGCTTAATATATACCTTTAACAAAGGATTTTTAATAAATTGTTTCACTGTTATTGTAACTCACTAAAAGTAAAAGTAGAAGAAGAACTAACCGACCGTATTGAAGCTGGCAATGGGATAAGATAGGGAGATTCAGTGAGTCCTCTATTGTTCAACCTGATTATGGATGAAATAATAAAAAAAGTAAGAACTAAAAAAGGATACCAAATGGGAGAAAAACAACTTAAAATAATCCGCTATGCAGACGACGCAATACCACTTTCTCAAAGTGAAGATGATTTACAACGTATGCTGCACCAATTTAATATATCCGCCAGAAAATTTAATATGTTAATTTTCACAAAAAAGACAAAATGCATGGTTACCAGACGATCAGTAGGAAGACCACGAAAACGATGGAATGACAACTAACTGAAGGCACATTGAAAAACAGACAAAGTCATGTCTGTAAAAAAAGAAGGAGAAAAAGAAAAAGGTATAATCGTTTTTAGTTAAGTCTTTTACTTTATGTTTCTATCTATCTCGTTCATAATTTCTTCTACTTTTGGATTTTTTTTTCGATTTAAATAATTTCTTTGTCTTTTACTCTTTTGATATTTGTATTTTTCTTGTTCTTGTTCTTTGCTTTTCATTAACCATTTCAATCATGTTTTATTCTTTTCTTCCAGTACTAATTGCGCTCATCGTCAAACCAATTATTTCTTCTTTTATTTTGCATTTGGTCAACCACTTTGTGTGCTGCATTATTTGTTCCTTGTTTGATTTTTTCCACTGTTCCTCCATTTGTTGTTCTTTGAACTGCATCTCTGTATTTACTTTTTGTATAAATCTTCTTACTTCTTTCTCTGTAAATTTTTCTACGTTCCATTTTCTCTGTGCTTTTCGCCTTTCATTCTTCGTTGTTTTTATTTTAAATTTTTAAATAACGGGACTAAATATTACTTTCATTTTTTATCTTATGATCAATCAATATTTAATATAACTTTATCGGATGAATCAATATGGTTTGCAGTTTATTATTAATAAATAAATAAACTTTTGTAACCTTTCCCATTTTTAACTGAGATATGAAACAATAAATTTTTTGCAACTCTCAGTTAATAAAACGCATCATTACATTTTTTTATAATTTTACAAATTAGTAATTTTTGCTCGCTAACTACTAAATTATCGGAAAGTCTGTTTTGTTTAAAAAATGTACAAACAACATATTATTAAAAACGTGACAATGCCCCTCTTCTTGATACTTCCATATTCCTTCTCTCCAATATTGTTTGGCAAGCAGCATTATTTTATGTTGTCTTAAGTTTCTTCCGGTAATCTCTCATATATTTCGCCACTTTATGTTTTCGGCACTTACACATTTAACTTATGCTTTGCGTGAAAGAATATTTCGATTTGGAGACTTCGTTCAGCTGATATTAGCTAAAGGATATGATCGTGGCGTTTTTCAGGCTGTTCCTCAACCTAGTGTATTTTCTGTTAATATTTATATGTGTAAATAGACCTTATTTTATATCACTAATAATGATTTTTATAAATAAAACAAACGTTAAATCGAAAACATCAGCTATTTCAATTTAGTATATGATGGCACTCCTTTAGAACTCCAGGAAATAAAGTAAATACACTCATCAACATAATGTAGGGGACAAAAACAAAATACGACATTACAGAAGGATTTTAAATAATTTTAAATATTTTTAATAAAAAGTTATAAGCAAGTGTCCCAAATATAAAATAACCATTTTTCTTGTAATGATCGTAATAGCTCTTAAAAAAATTAATAGAGAACTCCATAAGTCAAAAAATGTTAAGTAAGTTTAGTGTATGACATCCATGATTGTTGATTACTGTCCTACATCAGTAAGGCAAACTCATGATCAGATGGTCAATGCAGTAAACAATTGTTGTCTTGTACTGAATGCAATATTTCGTTTTAAAATGCGTCTGCCCAATATATCTACATACTCATTTGGGTTTAAATCTGGCGATTGTGAAGGTCATGGTAAAACTTCAATTTCATTATCTGCGAAGAAGGTTCGCACGGCCCTAGCAGTATGCAAACGAGCATTGTCGTGCATTAATTAAAATTGGAGACCAGCCTGTTGGACAAAGGGTACAATAATATGGCGGTAGTCTGTTGCGTTCCAGGGTTTTCCACCAGGAGTGATGCCATCTCAAACGTTTATACTACCGTCTTGGTGTCTATGGACCTCTTGCACGGAGTCAATCGTTCAACATCTTTAGATGGTCTCCTAATTCGTGTCCGTCTTGTATCTGGTGCAAATCCAAATAGAGACTCATCTGTGAACAAAGTAAAGGCCCACTTACGTCTAACCCAATTTGCCTGTTCTTCTGCCCATTGAAGTTAATTTTTTTTAGTTAATGAGGTTAATTATTTCCTCTGGATAGCACAGGCGCTCTCGCAGGTCTTTGGCAGTCTTTATGCTGATTTTATGCAGTCTATTTCTAATTGTTTGGTCATTTACAGCTTGTAGCCTCATTTGTAATTGTGATGCAGTTACAGTACACTCTCGCAAAACCTGCAACATTATAAAACGGTCTTTGGAGAAAATTTTGGCGTTTGAGCTGGAATTAATTCCACTTACTCTTGATCTTCTACTTATACCGCCTTTATTCTCTGAGGTTATTGAGTGAACTGTATTATATGTGTGTATATGTTGTACGTAAAGAATACTAGTCACTTGCTACAAGCTTTTATTTCTCTACGTACTATAACAGAAACAGGAAGGTACAATATATGATATATGTACGTTGTTACACAAGTTGTTTGTTTCGCAATTGCGGTGACAAATTTGTTTTCATGTTGTGAACACTTGATAGAGGGCAATGAAAATCGGGGCACACACTGTGAGAGTCGCCAATACGAAGAATCACAAACTTTCTTATTAGAAAACCATGCTTCTTCCGCTAGAGTTTCTAACTGCCTTTTGCTTGGGATGGTCGAAGATGTGGTCGGGGAACTAGTCTTTTTGTAACAGATTTTGATTATTGATCGAGTTTTATTGTTGAAAGAAATTGGTCGTCTAGGCACACATGGTCGAGTTAAATTAATAAAACAAAAGGAAATATTCTATTTTGAAAATTACAGAGTTGTAAACAAAATTACTTTACAACCATACTGCCCCAGCAGAGAAATGTATGCTTGTAGCTTTACTTTTACTATAAGGCGGAAAAAGGGTCAAGAACATGCGTTGAAGTCTCATCTGGCGGTAAGGAAAACAGTTTGATGATAGAGCGAATGAACGTTCCACTTTTCGTGCGAACTTGGACTTTTCCTGCAAAAACTTCGGTCACCCGAGCTAGTGGACAATGTAAGGGAGGATAGCCAAGATATTTGACCAATACTAAATCGCTGACTTTAATATGAGGAAATAAGTGGATCGGTTTTGGAGCCGATTTAGGTAATCCGAGGTCCAACGCTTCCAATAGAGTTGCTGAACTCGAGTACACTGCTGCCAGCGCTTCAGTCGATTATCCAGAGTGCAAACAATATCTCCCTGTGGACAAGATAACAGGGGAGCACCTATTAAGAAGTGGCCTGTAGTAAGGGGGTTTAGGTCTAGTAGATCAGTAGACAATGTTTATAGAGGTCGAGAGTTAAAAACTGCCTCTACTTGAGCAAGAATATTGCAGAATTGTTCAAAAGTATGTACATAGTTATAGGTGATTTTAATCAAAAGGGACTTAGTACTTTTAATTATGGTTTCCCATAATCCACCTCAGTGTGGAGATCTGAAAGGAATACATTTCCAATTGGGAAGCAAGGAACTCGTCAAACATATGAGGCTGTGTTGAGAAATACTTTCTAAGAAGATTTGAATGATTATTGGCACCGATAAAATTAGTTTCATTATCACTGTAGATAATAAATGGGATACAACGTCTAGTTATGAATCTTTTAAGACAAGCCACAAAAACGTCTGTCGTGAGGTCAAACAATGCTTCTAAATGGACTGCTTTGGTAGCTAAGCATTCAAACAATGCTATGTAACCTTAGGATATAGGGGCTCTTCTCAAGGAAGAGAACTTTATGCACAAGGGGCCTCCAAAATCTATTACTGTGTTTTAGAAAGGTCTTTTTGATGTGATTCGTTCACAATGAAGATCTGCCATAATTTGGTTTGAGGCGATGGCATTAAACCTAAAGCAAGTGATGCATAAGTATATTATACGTTTAACACACCTAATTCCGTCAATGGGCCAATATCTTAAGCGGACATTGTTTAAGGTGGTTTGATATCTTGCATGTCCCAGACGCTGGAGCTCTGAGGTGAGCAACAGTGTTTGAAGTGATTACGCGCAGAAATCAATAAGGGGTGACTTTGAACAAAGGGTAGATCCAAATACTTAACCCGGCATTACACGCGCCAAAAAACTTACGTTGTAACACGCGCACGGTCAAATTGACCGTTATAGTTTTGGTTTTAATTAATAAAAAAACAAGTAGAATCTAAATATATACCAAAAATCTTTTATTTTAAACTTACGTTACAATTTTTCATTTATTGTTGGCTTTTATAGCATTCAGTACAAACCTGGGAAGTATGTTCTCGGCATATATACTTTTGACACTGTACGCATAGGGTCTTCGTTTTTCTGTTCTTTTTCGATGAGCAAAAATGACATCTGCCTGGAACGTCATACTGGCTATGTGGCGTAGATACCTCCTGGATGCCCAACATTTCTTTTATACGACTTCTCATAGTTACTGGTAACATAACCATTTCTCGACGACGTTTAAGTTGCGGTGTAATGAGACTCAATGCTAATGATTTCAAAAAGTTTCGGCGAGTTCTATGAGTATTGTTATTTTTGTCAGCAACGATATGGCTATTTATTCCAGATATATTCAAGGAAGTAAAAAATAATGTTAGAGGCCATCGGCAACTTTTTTGTGACACAGAGTAAGTTCCTTTTAGCTCATCAACGGTATCAACACCTCCCTTTGTTGCATTGTAAAATGTAATCATTGATGGCTTGTATGCATCGCCACTTTCTGGATCAATCTCGTCTTTGTAATGCATTGTTGACAATAATGGAACTATTTTGTTTTGCTTGGGCTTGTAGGATACCAGTCATGTCTTGGGTGAAACCAAAAATGCTCGAAGTAACTTTACGTTCCTTTAACTTTGCAGTAAAAATTTCAGGAATTTCTTTGCGAAATGTGCCCGTAACAGTTAGTTTGTGTTTTTTTAGTAAATTTAAGGCTAAAGGTATCGACGTAAACCAATTAGCGAAAGTTACATTTCTTCCAGTTCCAGAAATTGGTTTAATTAATCGTTGTACGACTGAAGAGGCGCTATTGTCAACTTTATAGGGCCCATCCGGTTGAGTCCCAACATACACCTCTAGATTATAAGTGTAATATGACATGGAATCAACAAGCGCTAATATTTTGATTCCATACTTTGCTGGTTTATTCGGTATATATTGTCGAAATCCACATTTGCCGCGAAATGACTCAAGCATTTCATCAATTGTTACAAATTCACTAAGAGTATAATTGGCTTTGCATCGCTCAACAAATCCATAAAAAAATTCTCTTATAGGAGATAGCTTATCGTACTGTTTCCGTTCCTCTCTATCATCAAGATCGTCAAAGCGAAGCGCTCGCAACAAAAATTGAAATCGATTAATTCCCATTGTAAGACCAAAAATCTCTACGCCGGTTCCGTCTTGTGCCCACAGATCTCTCAAATGTAGGTGTGATGACCGCACGACTCCAGCAAAATATAGAAGACCAATAAGTGCTTTAATTTCTTCCATATTTGTACTGGTAGCATCTCTTTCTCTACTGTACTTTTTCCGAAGCTTTAGAATATATTTGTTTGTGTGTTCAACTATTTCGCTGATGACGGAGTCTGGAAAAAACAATTGCCAAGCATCAATAATGGTTTTTGCTTCTCTGGCTTTTCCAATTACTCCAGAAGATTGAGTCGCTATATTTCCGCTCAGGGTCTTTTTTTTTAAACAGCTACGGGAAATTTATTCCACAAAGTCTTTTTGTCCCTTCCCACAAAACACAGACGAGTATTTAGATCGAGTTTCGTTAAAATCTGGTATCTCTTCTCCTTCTGATTGCTCTGAATTGGAGTCGTAATCATTGTTCTCCGAAACGTCATCTTGGTCTTCAGGTGGTCTACCTATCTCATCGTCGCTCTCAATTTCAGCCCACATGGCTAAAATACGCTTTGTTTCTTTCTCGTAAGAACACATAACCTGCAAATAAAAAAATACTATTACAAATCACCATACGTGTGACCATATTTTCCACTAAAATACTAGACTTAAGAAATATTATTAAGAGAACCACACACAGGGTTCACTTACCGTATTATTAACTATAAAAAGCACACCAATATCTAAAACTGTGAAACTGCAACGCAAATATCTTTGGTACTTATGTACACGCGCGCGGTCAAAAGCACCGACTACACAAATATTAAACTATATTTCTCTATATTATGGTAAAATAAAAACTGAAATAATATAACGCCAGTCGCTAAAGGGAAAACTGCTTGGAGCATTCCAGGAAGGTCAGTACCACCACCACTATACAAGCGGCGTCATTTTAAAATTTATCACGGCTCGGTCCTTTCGACCGACACGCGTGTAGTCCCGGGTTAAGTAATGTGGACACTTCACTCGTAGTAGTTTAAACCTGTCAATGAAGGGATTTAGTAAAGCAGTTTGCTTGTTATGTAACAATCGAAGTTGGGTAAGAGATAATATTTCGGACTTAAAGACAATGGCTTGAACTTAACCTATTGGGAAAAGTCTAAAATCTTGCAATTCCTTAGGAGATGGATGACCAGATAAGCGGTCTTTATTTAGAGCATTGTACACAAACCGACGTATGTACGCCATGAATTTTATAGGTTTAGTGAATGATGAGAATCGGTTTATATATTCGATCCAACAATTTTACTGAGTTTTGATACATACATTAACTCTTTTCTTTTCTTCAGGGAGATTAACCATAGGCTCAAACGAGTTATATATAAACCAATCGCTAGATCGATCTAATAGGAAAGATGGTTCAGATCCCAAGAAGGATCTGGCCTGATCTGAAAGCTTACCCCGAAATAAGAGGTCTGCTGAATTGGGTTAAGATTTTATGTGCTTCTTCCTTGGGCAAGGGCCAGCGTTTTGGATTATTTTGACCCTATTTTTTTTTAAAAGGTGAGTGCGCCCAAAAGAGAACGCACTCACCCCATTTAATTCGACTTGAACTACGTCTTTTTCATCGATTATGCACCGAGGAGTCGAGAAGGAGGAAAGGTAGGTTGTAAGGTGTCTTGACACCTTAACCACAAATAATAAATGACACTTCTGTGTAGAAAACCCCAATAACGTCCCTTTGATAATTAAAAAAACAAAAAGGATTAAAAACATTAAATTTATTTTTGTATTTTCAGCTAACACTGATTTAAAGCTGTTATAAAATAGGTGTACCCTAGATTATTTTGATGTGTCTATGAGCATGATAAAGAGGTTGAGTTCTGACTTGTGTTAACCAAAAGATCTCTGTAAGAATATCAATGTTATAAAAAATTGCATGAAGAAACAAAAATTAAAATTTATAAGTCCGACTATATTATAGACCGATCACCTTTGCTTTAGAACTTGGTTTATGACAAAATAATAGGTAAAACAATAATAAATTTTTGTTTCGTAAAACAAAATTGTTAAGAACAAATTTAAACATCGGGATTTGTAGCGTCGATTTTTTGTTCTAAAATTTTTGCTGAATTTTTCTTGCTAGAGAATACTTCAATTATAACAATAAACAATATATTGGACACATTTCTATACAAATCTAAACTCACTACTATCTACTCGACCTATTTCTTACAGATACTGCATAAATATGTAACTATTCGACAAAACTCCAATAAATTGTTTTATGAAAGTGAAGTTTATATACAGTGATATAAACGAAACTATTTGAGAAGAAAAGAATGAGAAAGATCTAGTAAACTTTGAGAGTACCTACCGATGAAAACGGAAACAGTCATATAAATGTTTTTTTCTGTTTGAACACGACGGTGTTCTAGATAAAAACTATGGCAAAACAGGATATGTAAGGCAGCAGCTATTAGAATGAGTATTAAAGAAGAAAAATATTTCAAGCAATGTTGCTGCTTTAATTATTAGTATAAAATAAATATTACAAAACTTTTCAATAGACGTCAAACTTTTTTTATTTTATAATTAATTTCAAAATCACAGCATTCTATATTTACTGAAATATTTCAAAACTATTTAGCACTGAGAAGTTTTATTTGTCTAAGATCTCCGTGACTAGATACCAAGTATTTATATGGTTGAAGTCGTAGTAAAGTGAGTATTCCAATAATGATACAATATACAGAGTGTTATTTTTAAAAAACCAAAGTCTGATAATATCAAAAAATGGTACATCTGCCAGCATTGCAGGCTCCAAATTTGAAATCTCCATATTTCAGAATAGGCGTATACCGGTTTTTGTACCATCCATTTAACAGATAAGATGTAATTTACACACTTAAGATATAAATAGGCGTTTCGGGTCTTTTGGTCTAATATCTTTAAATACCACACGGAAAAAAAAAATATGGAGACCAAAAAGCTGAGAAAGAGAGTGGAGAAAACTAAATAGGGGCGAGAGACCTGTAAAATTCTCTATGTATTTTATTCTTCTTCTTCTTCACGTGCCATATCCGCTACGAAGGTTGGCTATCATCATGGCAATTTTGACCCTGGAGGCTGCCGCTCGGAACAATTGTATGGAAGTGCAAGCAAACCACTCCTGAGGTTTCTCAACCATGATATTCTTCTCCTACCTATGCTGCGCCTACCTTCAATCTTTCCTTGCATAATTAGTTTGTAACAGTTGATATTTATTCCCACGTGTAATATGTCCCAGGTAATGTAATTTCCTCATTTTAACACTCAATACGACCTCCTTTTGTTTGTTCATCCTGTCTAATACAACTTGGTTAGTTATCTTATCCTTCCAGGAGATTTTTAACATTCTTCGGTACGCCCACATCTCAAATGCCTCTAGCTTACCCATACATTGATTATTTAGTGTCCACGCCTCCACCCCATATAACAGGACCGAGAAAACATAACATTTAAGCATTCGTATTTTCAGCTTTGGGCTTAGGTTTCGGCTACACAACATTTGTTTCATGTTGTTAAACGCACTGCGGGCTTTCTCTATTCTTATTCTTATTTCTCTGGTGTATTCGTTTGACTCGTTAATATTTGTTCCGAGGTAATTGTAATTTTGTCCTCGTTCAATGAGATTCTGTTCTACATGTAAGTTGATATTATTGATACGTTTCTTTGTAATTATCATGAATTTGGTCTTCTTTGTATTCAGTGACAAACCAAATTCTTCATTTGCTCCTACCACTTTGTTTAGTAATCTCTGTAGGTCGTCAATATTTTTCCCTATGAGCGCGGTATCATCAGCATATCGGATATTCCAAATGGGGTCATAAGAGCTTTTTTAATAACTTCTTCCGCGTAGACATTGAACAAGGTTGGAGACAACACACAGCCCTACCGAACACCTCTTTTGATCTGTATTCTATCTGATATCGAGCTGTTAATTCGTACTGTAGCTTTTTGTTTGTAGTATAGATTCCTTATCACTCGCATGTCCCTTGTATCAATATTTTTTTTTGTACTTTACTGCAAATGTACTCTTCTAGACAGTAGCTTATCTATTATTTTTTTTAATAACTTTCTTTGCTATGTTAAACGACGTTTACACTCTCGATCGAAGTTCTTCGGACGAAGTGTCGAAGTGAAGTTAATCGAGGCAAGGTGACTCTCTACATGATCGTCATGTCGAGTAATGTAGTATGATACTTCGTATTCGAACTTCGGGCCCTTTGACGCGGACGAGAAAAACTAACCCAGAATAAAAGATAACACTCTCGTACTCGCTGAACTTCGATCAACTTCGCGAGTAGTATAGTGGCCGCTTTATAGTTTTTAAAGCTATGCTATAAATGAATCATGTGATAAATACAATGTAGATTAAAAACGCTATCAGTTGTAAATGAGTCAACATCTGCATTTATTTCATATACTATAAAAAAGGGCATGGAAGAGGCAAATTTTTAAAGAATTGAGTTTATGTTGTCTTCATAAATATTCCAATGGATAAAAATGGGGAGTAAAAATTTAGATAAATAGATATAATATTAACTCTTCTTAAAATCCCTTCGCCTCAAAAGCACTCACAACATGATAATACAATCATACAAGAAATATGCTTGTAGCTTGGACCTTGGAAACTGTAGCTGGAATTATTTATCAATAATTTTTTATGTGTATTCTCCTATTATTTTAGTTCTATCTCATCTTCCATTTTCTCGTTTATCCATCCCTCTCATGCCTTCATCTATCTATTTCTTTCAGTGTCGAAAAATATGATCTTTTACATCTGATCATTCAGGGAAAGATCCAAGGTAGTCGTGGTCCTGGTAGAAGAAGAACATCATGGCTAAAAAATCAAAGCAATGGTATGGAAAATCAACTATATCGTTATTTAGAGCTTCTGTCAATAAAGTCACGATAGCGAATATGGTAGCCAACATGATATCCAACTCATCGATAACGGTCATGGAACTAGAAGAAGAAGAAGAAGTTGTAGATTCCATTCTCCCTTTTGTCCCAAGTTTTGTCTCCCTTGTGAATATGTTCCCGTGTCACTCAAAGATATTCTCTTTCTTCTCTCTTCAGCTTTCCAGCTGAAGTAATCCAAATCCAGAATCCAGTAATCCAATCTTTCCAATCATTGCTGTATTTTTTGGTTACATTTTTTATCCTTTAGTTGGCATTGTATGCTGCAAAGCTCCATTTTAATTTAGCGGCATGTTCTCCTGCGTTATTTTTAATTTGGTTTTGCTTCTAATCCATTTGTTTGTTTTTTTTTGTCTATAAGCCTCACCCTGAGCATTCGTCTTTCCATCACTCTTTCATCATCCAGCCTCAAGAGTCCACTGCTAAACATAGGCCTCTTCCTCATGTTTCCAACCCCGTCTATCTTGCGCCGCTCTTATCCAGTTTTTATTGAGTCTTCTTAAATCGTCTGTCCATCTTGTAGGTGGTCGACCAATGCTTCTCTGGTCTTCCCTTGGCCTCCATTCCAATACCTTCTTTGTCCATCGCCCATATGTCATTCTGGCTATGTGTCCTGCCCATCTCCATTTTAGTCTAGATCCCATCACTCTTTATGCCTTTAGTATTTTATCCATATTAGACTTGGTGAGTGTCCACGTCTGTGAACCATACGTGAGTATAGAGAGGATACACTGATCGTAAATTCTGGTTTTCAAATATTGTTCTATTTTAGTGCTTTTCAAGATCCAACTCAGTTTTCCAAATCCTGCCCACGCTAACCTTATTCTTGTGGTAATTTCGGCAGTTTGATTTTCTTTAACTTTCATTATCTGTCCTAGGTAGATGTATTCGCTTACTGTTTCTAAATTTATGCATTTTAACGTTATTTCTATAACATTCGGTGTATTCGTCATTATTTTTGTTTTTTTAAGTTTATCTTAAGACCTACTTTTTCCGAAGCTTGAAATATTTGCGTCATCATGGTCAGTAGTTCTTCGAAACTTACAGTAGCGAATATTACAATATCATCAGCGTATCTCAAATGACTCAGTTTTCTTCCTTTATCTGCTCAGTTAATGTCTTTAAAGTCTTGTAACATCTTCCTGGCGATCTCCTCCGTTGATTGGTATAGCTTAGATTTTCGCATTTTTTATTTGTATTTTGATTGTAGATTTTATGATTGTTTGAAGGTACCTTATTTTTGTGCCGTTTGCCTTATTTTATTTTATAAATTTTTGATTTCGTCTAAAACCATTTTATACCTATTGCAGAGCAATATTGACCAGTTGAGTTCTGTTTTGGAGCTCTCTCTTTTTTTTAATTGGTTCTCCTAAATCTTTAAATGTTTCCACTTATTCAAAATAATGCCACCCTCTTCTTATTTCTACCAGTGTTTTAATTTTTGCTCTCTTAGGTTAAATTCTCATTCACTTTCGCTTTCTTGGGGTACTATCTCTTCTCTGTTAACATTATGATTGTGGCAACAGCATATGCTATTATTTTTATGAAGTTCTTATTTAACGTCATAAATAATACTGTTAACAATACTTTGTTTTTTATTTGAATTTTTCATATTGTCACTCACCTAGTATTTAGCAGTGAATATTAGTTAAATATTTAACTAAAGTGAATAAAACATGACAACTACTCTTTATCATGACAATTTAATGCATTTACAAAAATACCATAAAATTAAACTGTACTCCTAGATGTGATTTAAGAATTTCAATATAATATTTAGTTATACTTAATACATCGATGCAAAAATCTCATTATATACAACAAAAATTAACACCGTAAAAAGTAAAAAAACCATGTCTTCAATACAAATGTTTTATGCCAGGAAAAGATAAGATAACACTTCTTTTTAAACTCTTGCTTGTGTCTTAACGGTATCTTCGTTAATGAAGAAATATCGTTAAACATTGGTTACACAACTCTGGTTAAGGCTTGACCTGTTTTAATAATCCTCTCATTGACCATTTCTTGCGCTCGATCTTAAATTTCAAATTTCTCAATTTAAACTAGCTAGGAAATATCCAGTCCCATCACAATGCATGAATACCATGTTTCAAGAAATATATGACACATAAGTGAAAATTGCAGGCTTTTGGGTATCGTTATGCAAAAAATACACCCATCAACAAAAAGATAGAGTGGCGTAATGCATACAGAGGTTTAAGATTCCAAAGTAATGCAATCAATAAACTGAAATATGTGTTTCCAAATTTAATACTTCCCATGCTTTGTTTTTTTTTGTTTATATTTGTTTCTACTTTGTCTTCCTTTCAAGTAGCCAAATCAGTTGTCAAGTTTTTACATATATGAGCTAAAGCATTATAATCTCTTCCCTAATATTTTAACTAGCTTATGAGAGAACATAAATACGAAAGAATATATCCAGTATTATCTTTCCCTTATATATAACTCTACTTACTGGTTTACCTACTACCTACTACCAGTAGTTTACATTTTGCTTAATAATGGCACTACAGCACAAACCAGGCCTTGGCTTTTCCTTAGCATTTGCCTCCAATAATTTCTTTCCTTATCTGTTTTCCTTTGGTTCTCTACCTTCAATATCTCTCCTCTAGCGTCGCTGTTCACTTCGTCTATCTATTTCTCTCTTGGCTGACGTCCGTATAGTTCCACTAAGCGTGCTACTAGCTGTTTGTTAATATACATTCGTATAAGGTGACCTGCTCAGCGCAATGTTTGTAATTCGGGTTCTTTGTAATATTGATATAACTTTTGGCTGAACCTTATTCTCCACATAATAATATCGCAAATTGCTTTTTATGCCATGAATAATGTTTCTACACCATAGGTGGCTATTGGTAGTATGATGATTTTTTCATATTTTGAACTTACTTGCCCATGGATGTCTTTGGATATAAGCCTATGCTTTATGATTTATAAAATTAGGTCCTGTTTAACCTCTTTCTGAGATCTTTCTGTAAAATTAATCTCCAACTCCCATACTGTTGTTTTGGTCTGCCTACTTATCCATCTTTCTTCTGACATTTTGTCGAACTGGTCTCTTTAAATTCTTAAATTCTATCTTACTTAATTATATTCTGCACTGCCAGTTGTTATCTTATTTTATCCCAACACCACTAACATTTTAACTCCTTTAACAATGTCTAATATTGTCATCTTTCCAAAAGTCGTATTTCTTCTGACTGTTTTAAACTCTTTAGAGAATTCCTCTATCGCTTGCTTTAATATGGACTTAATTTATTAATTATGTATGTGTAGTACAAGTGTAATTGTGGTTTTTCGTATTTGTGTCCTTACTTTTTATTGCATCAGATTTTATTAAGTCATTCGCTACTTGCTGTTTTTATTGTAATTGTATTGAATAATAATCGACTTTAAGACTCTCATTATCTTATACTAGTTCATTCTGATATAATAATTTAGTTTTTTCTTAATCCCTACGATTGCCTATGTGCTGTATACAAATTAAGTAAATTTGAACAACAAATAATAAATCATAATAAAAAACTGTATGAAAATTAGCACAATCGTTATTTAACTATCTTATTAAATGCTAATCAAGTTTCTTGTATCAATAGAGATTTATACATACAAAACAAGGTTAGCAAATTTACAAAGATTAAAATTCATTGCACATTTTGTTACAAATTATCTAATTTGTAAACAGAGATAATATTTGTAGGAAACAAGAGATATTGCTAATTGTTAAAAGTAAATTAATTCAAACCAAACGTGTAAGCAACATATTTATTTTTCCCATAATTGGTTTTAATAATTCATATCGAAATATTTATTAATTATATTAAATTTTTTTCAATTTAAATGTTTTCAACATATTTTTAAAATTCTATTCCTAGGGCCATCTATTGCCAAAAATATAAAGCTTCTCCGAAACTCTGCCTCTCTTACAGTAGGTACATGATATCTATTAAAACAAATGATATTATCTAATATAATATAAAGCATTAATATTGGTGAACTTTCGTTTATAAAATAAACTAAATTATGGAACTGTTCTAAAAAGTTGCCATCTAATTATTATTCTTTTAACTTCGTATTGTTGCGCCCTCTCTAAACTTATGACAAGCTAATACGTCGTAGATTTCTACTATAACTGATCGTTTTAGTATATTCTAACAGAGGGAACAGCAGAAACATCGCTACAATGCGATGTATATTCAGAAATAGAAAAATGGATCAATACGTGATAATAATTATTTAAATTAAATACAGTACACGTGCTTATATATACAGGGCTTCTCAAATAATTACCGATAAAGTTATAAGTCGTTTGTCCACTTCCCAAATGGGGAAAGTGTGTCTACGATTTATTTTTTAGCCATAAATCAATATAAATGTAAAAGTTTGTTTTTCTTGTATTTGCTGCTAGTTCTGGAGCAGTTATTATTGCAGCACCAGTTGCAATATTTCTCTTCGGTTTTATTCTTTCTATTATTGGTGTTGTTTTATCGGGTTTAATTAGAGTTCTTGAAATGAGAGATAATCTTCCGCTGACATAAAATTGGATTCAAAGGAAATATTTCTAATATATTTATTTTTATATTCGTTGTTATCTTCAAATTTGTTATTTCTGTCAACTTTTTTTTGAAGGAGTGGTCTTTTTGACCAAACATTTTCTTAGGCTGTTATAGGCTTGATTTGACGCCATGTGAACACGGAATTGACAATGACATATTTGATGTTAGCTTTTGAAGATTGATGTGATGTCTGCTTTAAGTTGGCTGACGAAATCAATCAGTAAGACATTTTTCTAATGTGCTTTTTAATGTTTTGATCTAATGGCTGAATCAGTGAGGTTGTATTTTTTGGCAAATACAAAGCTTCTATAGAACCATCTAAATCCTAGTACAAACTCATGATACTATGACTTCCATTAGTTCATAGTATCATGGTACAAACTTGATCGGAAGATTCTAGCACAAAGGATAACAACGACGATGCAAAGCAAAATAATCATTTTAGCTAATATGACATACTTTGCTATATTTGCTATGAGCCCGATATTTAAGTCACGAGACGAACAACAGAGAACTAAGATATGAATCTACAAGACCATAATTAGCCGACCGATAGTGAGCTTTAGATGTGAAACTTAAGCGTTAACTAAAAAATCTGTAAATCGCATAGAGATCTTTAGTAAAAGGTACTGAGACGAATACTAGGCCCTATAAATGAGAACAGAAGGCGATTCAGATACAGTTATGAAATATATATTATATTATATGTTACGGCTAAAATGCGAATATCGGATAATACTAGAATTACCCAGATATAGTTAGAATTATCCAAGCATAGTGAAAAAAGCTACATATTTAATAATATTTGGTTTTATCCAATTTTGGGGTTTACCAATGACATATAAAGAACCACCTTTATCTTGATATCTTTATCGCAATATGTCCACCTATAGTGTCTACAGCAGGAGGAAAATATATTTAGGCTTCCACAGAACTGTTGAATGCAAGAATGCCGGGAAAAAGACCTACTGGAAGACCGAGAAAGCGATGGAAAGATGATCTGGATGAGAACGCAAGAAATCTCCTTGTCATTTGATCGTGGAGGAGAATCTCTACAGACCGTAATAAATGGGTTTATTAAATGGCGAGAGGTTTGCTGAGGAAGGTTAGGGATCAAATAAGAGTATATGGATGGATGGATATATCCATCAGCGATTTCAACTCTCGATTTTTTCTTGTTCGGATGTCCTGGAGTATTATTTAATAAAAAAATAGTTTTAAATGGAATATTTTAACTTTTTAAGTCTTCTTTTACTTCTTGTACAAAATGGTTGGAAAACCAATCTAAAAAGACTTTTATAGCCATACTCGGATTTGGATTTTTTACCCGCTAGTAAAAGTTGAAAAAATTCCACTTTTAAGATTTTAAATGCCCATGGGGACTTTGATTTTTCCACAGCTAAGAGTATTAACATGCGGCTTCCAGCGGCATTGGCCTGATCCAATAATGTGATATGCTTTTTTTTCTTTCCTGAAACTGTTTTTCTTAGTCCATTACAAAGTTTTTTAAATTTTTGTTGGGAGTTGTTACCAGTTTAAGCTCGTTTCATCGGCCTTATACAGTTGGGCGAATATAAGAGTTAGTTCAACAATTATAGCATTGAATTGTTAAATAAATTTAGAAACTTTAGTCTCGTCAGCTGATTTTTTTTTCTGCGCTAAGCCATGCTACTTCCTGAAATATTCAAACCAACCATCGCTGGTACAAAAATCATTTTCGTTATTTCTGTTTTAAAATATCTCTCAAAATAGGAACATGTCTGCTTTGTTGTTGTCTAAACCAAATGTACAGAACTTCCTTAAGTAAAAGGAATTGGGTGTATAACAGGTTTTTTTCTTCTATTCTTGTTTCTTCACTGACTTTACAACTCGGTGTGAGTCTTCGTCGCATTCACTATCGCCCTCCATCCTATACGATCTTGCGCTTCTATTTTCCATTGTTGTACCCCAATTCTACATAAATCGGCTTCAAGATCATTCTTCCATCTTTTTCTCGGTCGGCCTACTGATCTTCTACGATCTGGTCTTTCAAAAAACGATTTTTTTAGTTCCATATAGAGTCACCCATTCAGCATTGCGGCGTTTTCTCTAATTCCCTGTGAATTCATCTCTTTAAGAGTCAAATATTATTCTGAGAACCTTTCTCTCAAATACTAGAAGCTTTTTGATTTCCCGCTGGTTAAGAGTCCATGTTTCACTACCATATGTAATAATTGGGATAATAATCGACTTGTACAGTGTTAATTTAAATTTATTTTTAGCAGTTTCGATCTCGATAATGTTGAAAGGGAGCATAATGCTCTATTTCCCGCAGCTATCCTTACTGAGACCTCTTTTTCTAAGTGGTTGTCAGCTGTAATTATCGCCTCCGGTTATTTAAACTCCTTTACTACTTAGAAGTTGTAATCATTAATACTGATGTTCTGCCTAACTCTTGGTCTTGGATTTTGGTTACTACCATTTATTTCGTCGTTTCTTTTCATTTATTCGGAGACCCAGACTACCTGTTTTCTTCTCGAGCTATGAAAATACCTCTCTCACGTCTCTTGTAAAGTCCATGACTGCATCTATATCATCAATACAGGCCAGCAACAGTTGTGATCCTTGATCAGCAAATCCTTCTGTCAGCTTAGACGATATTTCACTTATTGCATATTTTAAGGCAAAATTCAATAGCAACGGTGACAAGGGGTCCCCCTGCCTAAGTCCTGAATTTATACCAAATGGCATCGATGTTCTGCTTCCTATCTTTACTTGTGCGTATGAGTCTGTCACGCAAAGTTGCGTTAATTCAACTAATTTTCTTGGTATTCCCATTTCTAACATTGCTATCCAATTTGCTTTTTTTTTATGGAATCGTATGCTTGCTGAAAATTTGGTGCAGGTCGCGGTTGAATTCCCAGTTTTTCTCTAATATTTGTCGGATGGTAAATATCTGATCTATAGTTGACCTTCCAGCACAAAAGCCGCATTGGTAGTCGCCTAGAATATCTTCCGAATATGGTGTGAATCTAGCAAGATAATTGATAGCACTTTATATGATGTGCTAATAAGTGATATGCCTCTATGGTTTCGAAATTGTTTTTTGTTGCCTTTTTTATATATGGGAATTATAACGCTTCCATTCCATTCTCTAGGTATTTTCTGTTGTCGCCATACTCTCAAAATCTCAAAATGATGTCTTACGATTTTTGGTGTAAAAGGTTTTCTCCTTTTTTTAACAACTCTCCATTTATGCCATCATTTCTTGGTGCTTTATGGTATTTAAGAGACGCGATTGCATTCTTTACTTCCTCAAGTGTTGGTGCTGGTATTTCGATATCTGCAGAATGAAACGTAATATCTGCTTCCTCCGTCTCACTTTTAATATTTAGTAGATTCCGAAAGTATTCCTTTTATCGTTCGACGATTTCCGTTTCTATTATTATAAGTTCAGCTGCTTCATTTCTCATAGGCTGTGTTACTCCAACACTTGCACCTTTTCTGACTGACTTCACTTTACTAAAGAATTTCCTTATTTGATTCCTCTCGTCGCTTCCGCCCATTTCCCAGATTTGCTGTTCTAGGTAGCTCCTCTTTTTAGTTCTGAATAGTCGCCTTGTTCGTGCTCTTGTTTTATTAAAATCTGGTTTGTTGTCATCGGTGGGGTCTTGTAGAATTTTCATTTTTTTTTCGTTTTTATTTCCAGAATTTCCTCGCATGCTTTGTCAAACCATTGCCGTTTTGGACATTTTTACATAACTGATGCCACTTCCTACCATGCTTGTTCTAACTCTACATTATGCTCTTCCTCTCCCAGCAATTGGATTCCCTTTCTTATTGCCACTTGATAATCCAGTTCTTTATTTGGTGTTTGTAGGGCTTGTATGTTCCATATTTCTCTTTTTTCTTCTTGTTTCAGTTTCTGTATTGATAATCGCGTTCCTAACTTATATTTCAACAAAACGAGATAGCTATCGCTGTCAGCTCTTCTCATACTTCGCGAATTAATAATGCTACTAGAGTGTCTTGCGTCAATGCGTTTTTTTCTACAGTTTTTATAATGTTCTATTTTAGTGTATCTTTCCCGATATCGTAAACGGTAGGTCGCCCGATATCAAAAGTTTTAAAAGTGAAAGTTTCTACACGGTTATACTATATAACAATTTTCCATTTATCAATAAGAGTTAAAGTTTTATGCTTACATCCAGCGATTCCACTTCTGCGCGCCAACTTACTTTTCAACACAAACATTAAACTATCTAACAGAAAATGTTAGTGTTAAAAATAGAACAATGTTAATTCTTGTAGCAAAATTCAAAATTATCGATAACAAAATATAAACACTTAATATAACAGATTTATCCTGGAGAAGTGCATAAGACAGACGGTTTAGAGAACGCCCGACTCAACAGGTGTATGCCTGTCTGTTTCTGGACCAACTTCCGATGAGGCGTCGGACTAGCAAGCATGTCGGACTGTCAAATGTCGTATTATCGCGAGTCTACTGTAATTAGATCGTGCTGCATTATCATAAACAGAAGCTACAGATTTATAATAGCCACTGATTAAATTATCCGCTATTTGTAAATAATATATTTAGCACTCTAATTATCTTCTTCGATTCTATCTGAATGTATCGATTTAATGTAATGTAACATTCTCGAAATATCCTCTTTTTGTAAATTTAGTTACAAGCCAAATAGAACACTAATTTCTAAAGAATTCTGTAAATTTTTGTAGTGTTAAAAGACAACAATACAAACTAGAACATATGTAAAAAAAATCTTCCAGAAACCAATTTATGTAACTTGCTTTATAAAAGGAAAAATGCACCAGAAGCATTAGTGTCTGTATTTTCTATCTATAAATTTTCTTTATTGAAACTTTTTTTGTTTTGATGTAGTTTAACCCCATTTTTAGCCAATCTTTCCAACAGTCTTATATATTAATTACTATTTATAACTGGGAATAAGCCACATTAAAGATAAAAATACATTTATTGACGTTTCAATTTCCAATTCGGAAATCGTTCTCAAAATACAAATAGTAAATTAAACAAATTTTGTTTTTTGTTACATAGTGAAAAAATTCTTCTGATAATTTAATTTTATCTGACTCATTTATATTGACAATTCAATATTTGAATTATTCCATTGAACTCTATGTTCATTATCCCATGCGTGTTTACATATTTGAGATCTATCAAATTCTCTATTTTTAATATAAGATTGATGTTCACTTATTCTAACATTTAATGGCCTTGATGATTCACCTAAATAAAACTGATCGCATTCACAAGGTATTTTATAAATGCAATTCTTTGTCCTTTCTTGTTCATTGTTAGGTTTGGTTTTGGACAAAATAGATCTCAACGTATTTGTTGTTTTGAATGTTGTTGAAATGTTGAATTTATTTCCTATCCTTTTAAGTTTTTCTGATAATCCTTTTATGTACGTTATTGTTATTTTCCTCATATTATTCCTTGTGTATGCTGTAGGATCTCGTTCTAAGTTGTTCTGTTCTATTCGATCGATTGTTGAAAATTCCCTATTTATAAACGATAAAGGATAATCATTTTTTAATAAAACAGATGTTAACAAATGTTTCTCCTCCAAGAACGAATTTTCGTTAGAACAAGTAATTTTGGCTCTATCGTATAAGGATTTAATTATTCCCTTTTTTACATTAATATTGTGATTTGATTTGAAATTTAAATATCTATTGGTGTGTGTTGGTTTCTATACACCTGAGTCTCATATCCAGTATCGTTCTTAGAGATCAAAACATCCAGGAAAGGTAGCGTGTTATTATATTCCTTTTCCATGGTAAATGTTATTGTCTCTTCTTTATCGTTTATATCGTTTAGGAATGTGTCCAACAACTCTGATCCATGAGGCCATATTGAGAATACATCATCTACATACCTCCACTATACTGTGGGTTTGAAATTTTGTTTAGAAATGATATTTGTTTCAAAATCTTCCATAAATATATCGGCTAAGAATGGAGATAAACTAGAGCCCATTGCTAGACCAAAATTTTGTTTATAGAAATCATTATTTAGTTGAAAATATGTATTATCAGTACATAATGTTAATAACTCCATTATAGCCGATATGTTTAGTCTTGTTCTAGTTGCCAATGAATCATCACTCTCTAATTTTGTCTTGACTATACTTAAAGTCTTATTTAATGGCACATTCGTAAATAAACTATTTATGTCAAAACTTACCAAAGTATTATTTGAATTAAATTCAATATTTGATAATTTATTTAAAAAATGTTGTGTATTTTTTATGAATGTGTCATTTTTATTTGTATAAGGTTTTAAAATATTCAATAAAAACTTTGATAGTTCACTACAAGGAGAATTTATGGTACTACAAATGGGTCTAAGTGGTATATTCGTTTTATGAATTTTCGGTACTCCATAAAAATGAGGAGTCTTACTGTAATGAGGTGTAATTAATCCTCTCTGATAACTTGTTAAAACATCTTTAAACTTGAATAAAGTTCTATATATTTTGTTTTCCAAAGGCTTTGTTGGATTTTTTGTTAATTTTGTATAAGGTCCGTTTATTAATAGATCTTTAATTTTATTTTCGTATTGAATTTTATCCATTATTACAGTTGCATTCCCCTTGTCTGCTGGTAGGATGATTATGGAGTCGTCATTTTTTAAAGTTCTTATAGCCTTTAGTTCCTCTTTGCTTATGTTTTGTTCAATTTTAGTAGATTTTTTCCAATTCAAGTTTACATAACACTCTGTATTCTTCCTTTTCATGGGTTGGTAAGCATTGAGATATTTTCTCCACTGAGCTTATTATGTCTAATTTTGGAACGGATGGCTGAGTAATAGCAAAGTTTTTTTTTTAAAGACGAATTACATGCTATGATTTTTTCTGACGGATATTCTCAAGTTAAAGTTGATTTCATGTAATCGAATGAACTATCTTATAAGTAAAGTCGTCCCAGGAGCGCAACTCAACAATATTGGCAATATCATTTTAAAGTCGTCTACTTTAAAATGCATAATGTATGTCTGAATTGTCAATATAAATGAGTCAGATAAAATTAAATTATCAGAAGAATTTTTCACTATGTAACAAAAAACAAAATTTGTTTAATTTACTATTTGTATTTGAGAACGATTTCCGAATTGGAAATTGAAACGTCAATAAATGTATTTTTATCTTTAATGTGGCTTATTCCCAGTTATAAATAGTAATTAATTTACAATGCCACAAGAAAATAGCTTCAGAACAATAGTCTTATATATGCAGCGACTTATGAAATATAAACTTACCACTATCTTCCAGAATCAAATTTTTGTAATTTATTTTATAGAGTGTGGCCTAAAATGCTCCAGAAGGCATTAATGTATCTCTGCAATCTTTCTAAAGTCTGTCTTCGATTCTACCACTACCTGATGATGGTTCAAGTAACTAAAACATCTCCCAGTGTGAACGAAGATAGACTTTTAATAGACTTTTAGAGAGAAAGGACACACATTTATGGCTTTTGGTGCATTTTACATCGTCCTTCTAAGTTCAATGTATAATGTAACACTTAACATTCTCTAATTTTAGTTGTACAGCTGTCTATTCCTAACTTAAATGTTTGTATATACTCGTATTGTCGAACAAATCCAACTTGTAGCAACAAGAAATCTGAATTGAGTATTAAATACGTACTTAATCTCTATTTAATGTTAGGTAATTTATTATAACTTAGGCTTACTATAATTATTGTATAGCTTTGTAATAATTGCTGTAACTTTATAAATAAACCCAAAAAACTTTTTTGTCTTTTAAATATTTATGCCCGAATCAGGAGACGTCAAATTATAGTTTTCTCAGAGAGAATGTAACAAGCAATTAAAATATAAAAATATGTTGAATTAGAATCTCAAAACGAATATCGAAAAAAATATTATTATTTCCACACAATAGACCACGAATATGAATGAACGCAAAATGTGAATAGAGGGAAATATATCCGAGCAGTATTCATATAATGTGAATAGCCAACTGATTATTAGTTCGTACAATTGCTCGATTGAGGTTTAACATTTAACTGTCAGGCTAAATTAGAACAAGTTACATTTACGACAAAATTGTTAATCGATAAAATCGACATTTTATAAAATTAAGAAAAGATAACATCTGAAAGAATGATATTAATTCTGTTCGTTAGAATTGAAAGGATGGAAGTCCATTTTCACAGTAAATGGAGGTATATAGCCAATAATTCACTTACAAGTGGTTTTGAATGGTGCTTAATAAATGGTTGTCCAAGAAATATTACTAAAATTGCAAGTCGCATGTCCACTATGATATTTGTTGCAAAAAACCCTATGTCGTACATCTGTCTTTATTGCATGGCACACTCATTCTTAAAAAGACGGTCGTCCAATATCTATGAACAATCGCCTGTCAGCTGTCTAAAAATTAAGGATATAAGCTAATATTTTTGCATGGTTCATAGATAAAAGTAACATTTTTCTTTGTCGAGATTTATGAGATAATAAAGAACAACCAGAAATGTCTGAATACAGAGCAATGAAGATGATAAAACGGTGGTTACAAGAAAACAATGAAGGTAAGTGAACTTTTTCTGTGTACCGTAAAAATCTTGAAAATTTTTTATCTATCCTTTCTACACTACAGTACTAATCAATTGCTATGAAGTGTAGTATCTTTTTTAGTTTAACCTACTTTTCAATGCTTAATTACAATAGTTTAATTTAGGAGATTAGTGATGTTTACTTTATTATCTGCCTGAATCAGATTTATCTAATAAACAAAACCATGTTTCTGATAATGAGAACCATAAAACGTATTGTCAGGTAAAGCCTTCTATGTTTAGTGATGTTGCCAATGGAAATTTTCTTCATGGATGAAGAAATTAAAAGTGAAAACATATTTGCTAAACCTTCTCGTAGTAAATATTCTGAGGGTGCCAATAAAAATTTCTCCGTGGATGAAGAAATTGAAACTGAAAACATATTTGATGAACTTTCTTTTAGTAGATATTTTAACAACTCTTTAAATGACATAATATGTGAACCAGAAGCAGACTCAGGCCAGAAGAACATGATTACAGAAAGGTGCTTTTCAAAAAACTGAACATGGATAACAGTATTGAAGTGAACAAGGGAGATAAAACAGAAAGAGTTATAAAGAAAACTACAAAGAGATAGCAGAAGCCTTCAACTTAAAAACGTAGCGTAACAAAGATTAAGAACGATTAGGAGAGAAATATGTAGGTTTTAAAAATAAATTGAAAAAAGCTAAAGAAATAAGTCCCTTGTGCATGAGATTATGTAGGTTTAAATGTTCTACTTATATATAGGATAATGTAAGAACGCAAATATTTTATAGATTCTGGAAAAGCTAGACAGACTTAGACCACAGAAGACAATTTATTGCACAAGCAGTTGATGTAGGTACTGTTAGCAGAAGACGTCCAAGAAATTACGATCAAAAGGACCGAGGACAGTATTCTTACATTTACACTCTCCTCTTAAACATATCTAAAACAAGGGTGTGCAAGTCATTTTTTTAACTATACTTGCCAACTCTGAGAAAATAGTCAGATATTCAATTAAGAAGAAGATTAATGTTACGGCTGGATTGGTAATCAGTCACCATGTACCTAACCACCAAATTCCAGAAGAGGCAAAACAATTGGTTATGGAACACATTGTTTTCCAAAAATTAAAAATCATTATTGTAGCACTAGGTCTGAAAGAGACTCTGAAAGAGAACCCTAAAAGAGAATATTTAAATGCAGAACTAAACGTAAAAATAATGTACAAATTATATTAGAGTGGAGTAATGAGAAGAAGTAAGTATGTACTGGAAAATTTTTTCTACTGAGTTCAACCTTCATTTCAAGCCCCCTAACATTGATATGTAATACCTGTGACAGTTTTTAAAATAATCAAAAAAAGGCAGATCCTAGGGTTAAAGATATTTTAAAGAAAAAGGCAGATCATTTGAATGACGCAGAAAACGGACATAAGGTAAAAAGATAGGATAAGCTAGGATGCAAGCAGAATTTAAACAAATTCGTTCGAATTCGAATTCGAATTCAAAATCGTTTTATTTATAGCAGTTATGGACATTTAATTTTACCGATCTTACGATAAAATATCTTACTAGGCAGAAAAACGGACTAACACAAAAAAGCAAAAAAATTTTGATCAAAAAATAGTCAAGATATCAGCAAAATGGTGGCCCATATTTGTACCCTCTCCTCTATCTCTTAAAAACTATAGAAAATTGGTTTCCTAGCCAATTTTCTATAGTATTTGTATTTCTAATTTGTATAGTATTTAGTTAGATTATTTAGTAACTGCTAATTCACACTTTCTTATGACTCGTTTACTTTTAATACTCATGGTAGTAATATTCGTTATATATTTCTGGGGCGAATACCATTTTTACAGAATAGTTTTGAAAACTATACTTTATAACGATAAAATCACGTCATAAATACCACATCATTCATTCATCGTGGTAAATAAGGTATCAAAAAACCGTTTATACAGACAAATTCATGGCTCACCTTAATTTCGATTTTTTGTGATGACTCTATATTGCCTTGTTCAACTGCTAATTTGTTAATATATTTTAACCCCTTCTTAATGCTTATCGAGGTAGCGATATTTTTTAGATAATTCTACGAAATAAATTTAAAATATTTCCTTTTTGCAAAAAAATATTGTTTCTATGAAAAACATTCTATTCTATTTTTGTGGTTATAACTCATTACTTTTTGAAGGACTTGCCCTAAGTACCTTCTTAAATGGGTTATAAAAGTGCGGCAGTAAATTAGTATAATAAAAAAGATGACGAGAGTATTATTTCATTACCTACTTCGTCCTAGCGGCTGCTTACATCCTGAAATTAAAATAAATTGGGTAAGTATTTTACTTTACTAACTTTAGCGTTTTTAAGATCAAAATAAACCTCAAGATTTTAATTAAATAGTGATTTTAAATTTATTACAACTGAGAATGGGAATAATATACCAGGGCTAGGTGAAACCTTCTCAGCTAGTCCATAGATAGCCCTAGCTCTGCTACAATTTTCACTGTTTTGTGCTGTTGACAAACTGACAAACAGAGGAATTAACAACTTAAAATTTTATTACAATGGTCCTTGGTTTTTAGCGATTTACTAAATATGAGTCCTTTACTTTGACTAAATGGTCAAACTTGAATAATTTTCTATCAGAGAATGTTCATTTTAAATGGATTATCGCTAAAAGAAATTCATCAACAGCATTAATAAAAGTTTATCACGAGAGTGCAGCTATTGCTTATTATTTCTGTTTTATATTTTGTCGGATGAATGACAGCATCTATTCCGAGTAGAACAATCAATAAATTTTTTATAAACCAATGTAAAACATCGTACAATATATTACACTGTGTTCTGCAAACATACTTTTTTTAAATGGGTAAAGAAATAAAAATAAGACTTACTGACATTCAATTTATTCTACCACCAACGACCGGTTTTACATACTATAATTTGCTATGAATCTACAGGTCAACGGTACATGTAAACTAAATTTTCAGCTTTTACTTCACCGATAAGAAAATTAAAATTAAGTGGGGACTATCAGAAGAAGTGCAAATTAATTTAAGCATACGACAAGGTGCTATACTTAATTCAACATTATCAACGACCAAATCATCAATACTCCTAATGCAGTGAATGTTGAGTTCTGCCGATACGATGACCTCAATATAACAATTGGGTTATCAGAATAGGGAGAGAATATATTATATTCAATCTAGAACTCACTGGTTTTCCTTTTTTGCATTGGGTATGTATATTCCTATAGAAAAATAATAAATGAGTAGACTATAAACTCTATTTGAAAAAAGAAGTGAAATCAAACATAAATATACATAAACAAACATACAATTATAACTAAACAAGAATATCTGTATGCAGGATTTCGATGAATAGGTTTTAAAAACACATTAACAAAAAAGGAATTTGAGATTTCGATTCCTATGGTTGAGTATGATTAGAAAGAACTTAAAAATTGATATTAGACGTTAAAGAGTAAAAAATATGTACACATTTCATAATATAATTCATCTATGGTAAAATGAATAAACTTTGTTGATAAAAGTTACACAAAATGAAATCAGCCATAACATATATAAATTATATTGAATGTATTAAAAATATTAATAAACTCAATTCAAAAGTGTAATTGGTAAAAAAATACACATTAAATTAATAATGAAATTAATACAATTAGTAAACTTATTACGCAAACGCTGTGATATACATAAAAAAGAATAGTGAAATTATTACAATCTAATAAATATACTACGAATGCTGCGGTGTTATGTCTTTTCTACCCTGTTATATGGAGTTGAGGCTTGGACACTAAAACAGTTGTCCATAAAAAACATCGAAGCTTTCGAGATGTGGTGCTATAGGCGCATTCTCAGAATATCATGGATGGACCGCGTCACTAACACGCAAGTACTCCAAACTTTAGACAAAAGATGCGAAATTCTAAATGAGATAAAAACTAGAAATATGGAATACTTGGGGCACATTGTGAGAGGTGAAAAATATGAACTTTTAATAAACATCATGCAGGGCAAAATTAAGGGCAAAAGAAGTGTGGGAAGAAGAACAATATCGTGGCTTCGTAATCTACGTGAATGGTTCGGGTGTAGTTCGATTGAACTTTTTAGGCGCGCTGCTAACAAAGTCGCAGTGGCCATGATGATTTCCAATCTCCGCTAGGAGTGGCACGAGAAGAAGAAGAATAAATATACAAATCTACGATAAAGGTAATAACGTTTAACCAAACGTAAAATATTCTCAATAAAGTCCAAAATCGCGACACAATATGTAGGTAATAATTGGGCACCAAGGAAACGTACCTGGTCCATGCAGCAACAAGATAAATGGTGTATTGTACTTTACCCAATGAAACTAAGTGTGTCAGGTACTCTGAACCCAAAAACGTCTGTCTCGTACGGCATATGGAAAACGTTTGTCTCATATCCCTTATCTCAAACTTAGGTCTTTGTTATCTCACAGATGGCTCTTCTTGCAATATTTAGCCCTTAAAAACCGCTGTGCCCTTGTACATGCAATCTCGTTCAAATATACGGAAAAAATCAAAACTATCAAAAGTCTGTTAATATATTTTACGAGATTTATATAAAGTTGCGAATATGCAACAGTATATGGGATCTGCAAATTATCCCTTAAAATACCGAACTATGTATATGGAACCATCTAATCTAAAATATCTGAAACATAATATAAAGTTAGATAAAATCAGTTAAAAATCAGATAAATTAATTATGAGTAGACATGGGCAAATATGCAAAATGCATATATTGCATATTTTGCATATTGTGAGAGATATAATTGAATAAAACGCATAAACGTCAATTAATTTCGAATTACGGATTGTAAATATTATTTATCTAAAGTGATATAAGGTTGACAGCTCGAATAAATGAACTTTAATATAAAAAAGGCATATATCGAGCACAGTTTTTATTAAATCTTGCCCAAGTACTTTCGCTCCTAGATTATCTTCAGGGGAATTTCATCAAAATTAGGCTATCCAACAGTATGGTAAATGTCATAAACATTAACTGATATATCTAAACAACACGAGACAAACAGTTTAAAACCGTGTATTAAAATATGGAAAAGCTGTAGCTTTTCCATGGAGATAATGGGCATTATCTCTCCTGCTGTCACTCAATATGGATGCTGCATATCGATATCTTTATTTTTCAGTTTGTGGCAAAATGGTTAGTACTAAATATTTAATACTTTCCTATATTTGCTATGCTATTTAAAATATTTTATTGATTGCATAAATTAATTTAAATATTAAATTTTAATATAATAGCAATACCAGTTTATGTATATTTTATTAAAAAATAAATATTTTAACGATTGCTGAAATATCAGTGACAGACATGCAATAATCGTGCAGTTACTTGAATGGAATTTCTTTTATTGATGTCTTTAATTTAAAATTATAAAGAAATCGGTTCTAACTGTAGTTATTAATATTAAAAAAAAAACGGGTGTGGCGGTCCAGTAGAATTGCCGGTAGAAGTTATACTTCTATACACGCGTTCGCCGTTACAAATTTATGTGGGAATCAATCTGCACAATCATTACATATGTAATGCTATAGGTAAGAGATAGCAGAAACAGAAACAGAATTGGGTATATAGGTATATGGTGCATCGTTTGCTGCATATAAACAACATTTGACCTGTAATAGGAGTATAGTAAATGAAAGATTGAATCAATGTGAAAATGGGAGTATTTAAAAGTGACAATATACATAATAATATTAATAAAATAAAAATATTGCTTCGTGATACAACTGTCAATTTGTCTGGCATTGACAGATACAAAATTTAATTGTTGTTTGTTGTGTATATAAGTACACATTCGAACTTTCTTGAAAGTTTTAATTTATAATTGAATATGCCTAACGAGGTGTTCTAAGCAATCATATATTCCTAAAATCCTATTTAATTTCTTGTAAGTAACTAGAAAAATTTAAAAATACTTTATACCAACGTAATACAAGTTATTTGTTTAGTACATGGAATGAACAGACTTCGGAAGAAATTGGAAAAATATTTTCTTTTATAAACTCTCTGATATAAAGCATAAGAAAGTATTTCTCAATTCTTCTATAAGAATTCAATTTTATAAAGAAATGCTTTAAAATATTCCACTTCCAAAAGAACCCGAACACGTTGGGGAACATGGCTGGAAGCCGTGGAAAACAACGTTTTTCACCAGCAACTGTCATTCATTAAATCAAATTTTAGTTTGCTTCAAAAATCTATTACACAATTAAAATCATCAAAGTTATCCTTGGTAGAAAGCATAGCCTTAATAAAAGAAATGAGAATTTGTCAAAATATTAAAGGAGACACTGAAAAAGATATTTTTCAAACAGTTGAAACATTATCTCAAAAACAGGGTTTTCAATAACCTGTTGAGGTAGCTGACGTTGTTGTTGGTAAATTTTTGCGAAGAAATAGATTTAGAACCAGATATTTTTGTAAATTTAAAATATGCTCCCATTACATCCGTTGGTGTATAAAGAAGTTTCATACTTTACAAATATATGTACACAGACAGAAGTCATAAGATTATACTGGAAAATTTTGAAAAACAGTTGGTCATTTATTGTTTCCACAATTATAATTGAATCACTTATTTTGAAAAAAGAATATGTACATAAGTGCAAAGTTTACAGGAAGATAAAAAAACTGATTTTCTTCAAAAATGATGTAGTTACAAAAATATTTCAAATATATGAGTTGATAGTGGATGTGTTGTTTGCACAATGCCATGGTTGTCAATAGCTTAAACTACACTATACCAATAGAGTATTTGTTTAAATATTTTGCATATGTTACCTTTTCGAAACAAATGTGTGCGAGTCCAAGAAAAAATGAAGCAATCATTATATTATTTCAGTTTAATTCAAATAATATGAAAAAAAAAAAATTTTGAAAATACAAATAATAAACTTTACACTAATTAGAAATCTGCTCTTCTGCTAGTTCAGCTTGCTCTATTGTAGGCCATGTGACAATCTGGGACCAATATTTTTTTTCTACTGGAATATACACCAACAGTTTCTTTAAGTCTTCAATTTCTTCAATAGGCAATTTGCCGGAATATGCATGATATGAAACGCAGTCAGAGGAAGATTAACTCTGCTTTCTTGTATTTTGGCTAATCCAAAACACTCCTGGATTATTCCATCAATAAATGGAAGTGCAGTTACTTTGCCAGGAGTTTCCTTAGAATATCGAACTCATAGAAATTGTTGACTTCAAAGGAAACTTTTTTTAACAGTGACAATGTTCTTGCCATAGCTTGATATTGACAAAACTTGCTTTTTAAATTTTTTTTTC
This sequence comes from Diabrotica balteata, assembly GCA_918026665.1. Taxonomy (NCBI): domain Eukaryota; kingdom Metazoa; phylum Arthropoda; class Insecta; order Coleoptera; family Chrysomelidae; genus Diabrotica; species Diabrotica balteata. The sequence goes on along the minus strand of OU898276.1, from coordinate 44,804,213 downwards.
TACCATTTTTTGAAGTCGATTACTTTCGTACCGACTATGTGAACACTAAGATTTCATTTACTTTTTGAAGTAGTCTCAATAAGAGAGATATATTCATCATGAAAGTATATTCTATCATGTCTCTGTAGTTTTCTTTTCACAATTCCAAAATCTCGATCACATTTATTAAAAGAATGTCCCCTCATTGGAAAGTAATGTGTGATATTTTGAAACCGACCACTTGATGTTAGCGTTAACAACAATCGCACTACGGTATTATTTTTATTTTGGCCGATTCATCCGTCTCAGAAAAGATACAACTCAGTTACCGTTAAGAGTACGTGTTCTTCAATAAAATTGAGCAAAAATGTACATATTTCATTTGGACCTTTTAAGGATTCTCCTTGGTATGAATAAAAAAAAGGCTTTGTTGTTCTTTATATCATGAATACAAAATTCGTAAATCCATAGCTGCCTGTAGTAAAACACCTCTTGCACAGGAATATGGGGAAGTGGCAGATTTTGCATGTAATCGATTGTTATTGCCATTACATCCTGTCTTTCTCTGTACATTCTGCTTATTTCATGTATTTTTGCGTAGAATTTCTTTGCTATTCTTTTATGCACTAGAAGCTCAGCTACAGCAACCCTTTTAGAATTTTCATTTAAAAATGGATTTGCTATCTTAGTTTTTAAAATTTTCACACAGTGAACACACATCCACCTGAGGTTGGCCAAACGAAAGATCGAAATTTTCTTTAAAATAGGAACAGAAGTAGTTATATTTTATGATTTTATCGGTGACATCCGGATTCTTCTCAAGAAATATTTCATGAATAATTTTAATGTTTAATGAAGCAGACAGGTATTTTTTTTTTGAATATTGCTTTGAGTAGTGGATTTTTTTTTAGGTAACGAATCAACAAATTCATGCGTTCGATGCAATCAATAGCATTATGCCTAGATGATATTGCTGTTCCTCTTAAATCACGAGAAAGTTTGTTTTCAGACTTTAGTTTGCATAAATGATAAACTCTTTTTATTGTAATTTCATGCAAGCTTATGAAAGCTTTTTTGCGTACTTCTTTTCTCTACCCATTACGACAAACATAGTATTTGCAAGAATAACGTTTATGCTTACTTGATGCTACGGATGCCTTACGGTTTCCAATGTTTTGCACCTGATTCGAGTCTATGAGTCCATGCAGATATAAATCCTGCTCATTTTTGTTTAAAAGTTGGTTAAGATTGGCTATAATTTCCACCTTGTTTTCACAAGAGAACATGTGGCAACACTTCTTTAGACAGCTAAAAATAATAAAAAAATCTATTTAACTTTGTACTCTAAGAAGTGTACTATTTTTATTTACCCACAGTTTACTCCTTTTTTTTTTCTCTGAGGAACTTCTTTTCCAACATAATTTATATGAGCTTTTCCTTTCACCTTGGCAATTCGTATAAAATTTTGTTTATAGTTGTATGCATTCACAACATCTTTACTCTTTTTGCGTATTATTTTCATCTTCACTCTCGCTACTAGACGACATCACTGAGTATATTACAATAAACAACGGTCAAGTGAGCTAGCTGTACTTGCACGAACTGGCGTGATATTATCATTCCAATACGTTACCGTCAGCCGAAAGCTGATTGTTGCCGAAACAATTCAGTTGGTCTAATTCGAAAAGGTAACATGGCCAATATTTGTTATCTTTTGTTATCTTTTTGGAATATTTCCCATCTCAAGAAAGCTACAAAAGTTGTTTGGACTCGCAAGAAGGACTCAGAAAAGCGTTAACCTAGTCTTCTCAAAAGAAGACGACGGAGAAGATGAAGAAGAAGAAGTTTCATTTATGTGTTGAATTTAAAAAATATAACAGGAAAATCAACTTAATTCGGGATATTTTTAACTTATAAAATATGGAACACAAATATTATTTATCCATATGTTAGTAAAAAACTTTTCGAAAGAGATGAATTTTTTTAACGCGTGGTAGTTAGAAAAGTCCACCATGAAATAATCCAATATAAGTTAAATCAGAGTGTACAAAACCTGTATCTAAAATTAATAATTTTTAACTTGAACTTATTGTATATTAAACAGCAAATGTTATTTATTATATTTTACAAAATATAAGTAAATAATTTATCCAGGACAGCGAGCTTTGATATTGCATGAAATTGTAAGAATATTCTTTCTGCAGCCGCCGCGAAATTAATCTAATCAGAGTTGAATGAGTGATAAATGAAACGCCGCGGATATACATTGCTCGTATGTTTATTGTCGAGTTGAAGAGGTACAAAGAATTTGAGGATTGCGAATCGCCGACCTGGGATAATATCCCGGGCCCTTCTACCTACATCCTCCTCCGCCTTTGGCGTCGAATGTAGGTGTCGCGTGTACATTGCGCACGCATCCACACACTACACCCGTTTCATTGATCAGCGACACAGCGAGTCCAGTGTACAGAGTGGCCGAGTAAGGCACGGATCGAACAGCTCGCGGAGACACAATTCAACCCCTGTGAGAGAGTCAGTCCCGTAAAAAGTGAGACAATGTCTTGAAATGCTGTAAAATGTCATGAGATGTCCCGTGACGCGTACGTGGGGGGAACCCGGTCTCCGCGAGGCGTGAGACTTCCCACTGTGGACCGCTCCCCCAGTCGGGGGGCATACCCCGGTGGCAGTCCCCTAGGTCGGAAGCCCTTGAGGCAGACGAGATCGGGTAATAATTCACCGGAACACGGGTACGGGTATCACCATTCTTCGCCGTATTATAGAGACGAGGATTTGGGGAGTCCTATGTTGGAGGAGAGAGGAAGGCCTATGACCGTAGGGCCTGGGCATCATCGCTCTAGGAGCGCTACAAGGTACGCTCACTCTTTCATAATTTACTCACTATATATAAAAGACATGTTTCACTTACAAACAACAAAAATTTCGTCCTCTGTCTATACTCAACAATACAATTGAAAGATGTATTCCTACTGTCACCCACTACTGTAATGTTGCTTTGTTAAAAACACTATGAACATGTATTGATACAAAAAATCTGTGTTGGAATATAAAAAACATTATTCCCGAAAATATTAATGAAAATAAAATCATAAAATCTTTCAAAACAATCAATTATATATCTCAAAACTATTCATCACAATTATATTAACGGAATATGTAAATACATTCATAATTCCTAATTTATTTCATTTTAGGATTTAAATGCTACATGCAATGCGATACTAAAAAAATCTGTTGAACAATTATAGCATCTATTAATGTCTTCTATACAGATGTCAAGTGGCTCCCAATAACTTCGCTTTATATTAAAAGTTAAAAATAGATAATTGTCCATAAGTACTATTTTAGATGTTAATATTCATTTCTCTACTCCGAGAATCAACATTTTCCAGAGCAGAAAATTTATGATCTTAAAGTTTTTTATTGGCTTTCCTCGACTTGACGCTATTTCATTCAAAATTTCTGGCAGCGGCGTAGTTAGAAGGTATTTGGAAAGTAATACTTCTTATAGATATTTTGGGCATTGTTTTAATAAATAAGTACTTGTGTCTGCTTTTTCTGTTTGTTACGGAAATAAAAGGTCCTTTGTTTACCAGATAATGTTTATCGTTAACCTATTGCAAGTTGTGTTGTGACATTGTGATACCATTTCGGAATTCATAACTAACATTACATTGTCAGTTATTTTAACATGTTTACCACAAATTTATAAATATAATGAGTTTTCACATGGAAGATCTCTCCCTGCTTTTTACATAAGAATAATAATTTTACCTATTTTACTCGTTTTCCTTCATTTAGTTCATATATATATATATATAATATATATATATATATATATATATATATATATATATATATATATATATATATATATATATATATATATATTCTAACCCCATTTACCCTAAGGTGTCGGGTGTAATGCCTCTAGTTAGTTGCATGTACAATTTTTCTCCATTACTTCTTATTCTTTGCTTGGTTTTCTTGCTTGTTCTTTGCTGATTCCTCGTGTCTCTAGGATTGAGGTTACATTATCATACATGTCTTCATTGGCCTGCTCCTTGGTCTCTTGGTTTGTCTTCTGGCTTCCCATACTTTTTTAACTGGTCTTTCTTAATTCATTCTAACCATGTTTCCATATCATCTTAGTTGGGCATCTATAATTTTTTTAATAATTGGTTGGACCTTAAGTTTTTCTCCGACTGCCTCATCTCTAATCCTGTGTAACCTGGTTATACCCATTAGTCCTCTAAGAAACTTCATTTCTATGCTCTGTATTTTCGATTTTAATTTGTCATTAAGCTTTTTTTATATTTTTATATCGACAAAAACGTACTTTTAATTACGAGGTACATCCGAGCAGCACTTTCTATTCTGGAACTTATTTCAGTTTCTTCAATTCCTCTGTTCTCTTTTTGTACTCCCAAGTATTTCTTAAGTATCGACTTGTTCAAGTGTATTTCCATTAAGTGTTATCTTCGCTTGTTTTCTATTTTTTAAACAGACCATTACTTTCGTCTTCTCATTACTGATCCTAAAATTTCGTTTAATTAGTGCAGAGTTCCATAATTGTAAATTTCGATTGAGTGTTTCTTCATTTATCCCAAATATCACTAGATCGTCTGTGTATGCACACACTAAGATCCACATTGCTTCTAGATTTCTATGTCCAGCATATAATTTCAATATTTCTGCTCTTCTTCTTCTTCGCGTGCCATATCAGAACTATTCGACGTTGGCGATCACCATTGCGAAGGCTTCTCGATCTTCTGCAATATGGAATAATTGTCCTGCATTTGGTATCTGAGTCCATTAACAATTGTTTTTTAACCAAAAAACTTGTTTTCTTCCTACACCTCTAGGGCCCTCTATTTTGCCCTCTATTTTGGGATGATAACGTATAATAATAACTAGTTTCTGCTCTAGTTTCTTTAATTATATCTTAGACTTTGATTCTTTGCAGTTTGTATATTTGGTTCATTTTTTTATTCTTCTGCTAGTGCCTATCCTCTATGGATGTTGGCTACTACAATGGCCCATCGTATTCTACTAGCAGCTGTTCAAAATAGGTCTGTGGTGGTTATACCTATCCACTGTCTCAAATTCTTAAGCCAGGATATTCGGCGGCGTCCTGGTCCTCTATTTTCTTCTATGTTCCCTTCTATTATCAATAGTAGGATTCTGTATTTATTTTCATTTCTCACTATATGTCCGAAGTATGCTAACTTTCTCTCTTTAATGAATTTCAAGACTTCAGGTTCTTTTTGTAAACGTTACTTTACTGCGTCGTTAGTTATATGATGTACATATGATATTCTAAGCATGCGACGATAGCACCACATCTCGAAAGACTGCAACCGTCTGCAAGACGCATCAGTGTGTGTCCATGCCTCTACTCCATACATAAAAACAGAAATCACATAACAATAAAGGATTTTAAGTCAGAGATGTACGTTCAGGGTTAAATTGTAGAGAACTTTCTTCATCTGTTGGAAGGCACTCCTTACTTTTTCGATCCTACATTTAATCTCGTATGAGTGATTCCAGCTGTCTTGGGATGATGAATTGTGTATAGTCGTGTCAGTATGGGTAGGTTTATTCAATTCATCATCCAATCCAACACAACATAAACTGGCAGCTTATCATAGTATGTTACATAGATTAACAGAAATTCCGATGTCAAAATACAACTTTGAGACAGAATTAAATATAATGAAGCAAATAGCAGTAAACAACGGATACAACGAACAACCAATTAATAAAATGTTAAATCAAAAACTACACAAGAAAGCCCTGAAATTAGTATTTCCACCACCAGAGAAAAAACCCAGTACCTTCTGCTCGATTACATATACAGGCAAAATAACAACAAAAATTGCCAAACATATAAAAAAGAAAGGAATAACACCAGCTTTCCGAACAAATAACAACCTAGGCAAATATATTAAAAATAACAAGAGCCAAAATAAAAAACACTTAAATAGTGGTGTGTA